>JABUQX010088373.1:40000-42994 GCA_015478945.1 Trachelipus rathkii
GTGAAACTATGGTCTGGAATAAGAGGAATAGATCTAAAGTATAATGTGTTCAGATGGACAACCTTAGGGTCGTGTTAGGTGTGAGAAGAATTGATTAAACGAGGAATGAGCGCATTAGGAAGTTGTGTGGTGTGAAGAAAGGAGGAAATGAGATAATGAATGATAGTACATTGAGATTGTTTGGTCATGTGGAAAGAGTGGATGATAGTCGGTTGGTTAAGCGGATATATAGAGGTGAGTGTGCTGGGAATCGACCGGCTGGGAGAACGAAGAAAAAGTGGATTGCGTCAGTAAAGGAATGCCTGAGGAGAGGGGAATGTTGAGTTTTGCAGAGGGCGAGAATAAAAGTGCAAAAAGGATGAATCTCGGGGTTTTGTTGACGGGGGTATGCGTTGGCCCCACCTGCGTCAAGGGATGACCCTACATTGACAAGATGAAATAGAGAGGGTTCGTCGCAGTCCCCGTGAAACCCTTGGGTGGGTTTTCTGAGTGCCACGAGTTATCACTTAAGGGTATAAAAGGGGCGGTAAGGTTGGGCTTTCTTTCGACTAACCTTATGTTCTACTACTTTTCTGTTTTCCAGTCGATATATATTTATATATATTATATATATAAAGTATATATATATATTATATATATATTATATATATAAATATTAATATATATATATAATATATATATATATATATATATATATATTAATATTATATATATAATATATATATTATATATATACTATATATATATAGTTTATCTACTTAAATGTAGTTACGAATTTTTATAATAATACTGAAGCCTTGGGTTATTGATGATACAAGTTTTAAATTTATTTTCTCAAATCACACGAAATCATTTCTTACTGGCGTTAAAGGCAAACCAACTTTAAAAATAAAAAATCAAAATCTGGTGCTGTTTTCTGTAGTGAGCTAGCTTTTCGTCTCATCTTCTTGAGGACCTCTTCAAGGCAAAAGGAAAGAAAATTATGAAGCTTCAAGTTGTGTAAGTTGGATCTAGTTGGTTATTTAATTTTTTTTAATGCGTGCTGCTGAAATATTTGGAGGATTTCAAAATTTAATTTTGTATGAAGTAATATTTTACTTTGGCCTGGTTGTTTTATTGTAGGTGTTGGAGTTGTATATACAGAATGATTCTTAGTATTTTGCGATTAATATTATCATTGATTTCCTGATTAGGTTTTATTGCATTGATGTTGATTATAATGCGTTAGGATGTTTCTTCTATGCGTGATTTAATGCAGAGTTTGCGCAATGTTTTCGTAAATCCATTGTATTTGATATTTACGTCTTGGTTAATCTGATGTTTCGCTATGTAGGTTTTGTTGCCACGTATTGCAGGGTATGTGATACACGCATTATTGTGAGAGGTTTGCTTTAAAATTTTGCGGGGAGAAGTATGTTTTTTTAATATAATGTTATTAGAGGGGATGAGAGTATACTTTTGGGGATAAATTGTTGATGTTTATTGCAATAGTATATAGGGTACAGTAGAAAGAAGTTTGGCAAATTATTTTTAGGGAATCACTATTATAGAATTGTTTAGTGGCTCTTTTGATATGCCTGTGTAATAAAATATCAGCGGTTATAGTAAAAGGAAGTGAAAGTGTTATTGTTACGTATGTAATTGAGTTTCCTTTCTTTAAGGAGGGGGAGAGCAAGATCGAACGCCACTAAGAAATACAGGGAGGAAAGATTATAGCGAGATTCTTGTGTGTCTAGTTGATTGGAAAAGCCAATGTATGCAGCTAGGTGAGGAGGTGGGTTTTTTATGATTGTGCATTTGTAAACTGTGAGTTGTTTTTCCAGAGACCAGGGTTGTCAAGGAAGCGTTGTAAGTGAAATTAGAGGCAACGTCTCAGTAGTGAATTGTACGAAGGATGTATTGTATTAATAAAAGAAAGAACTTCTGTAGGGTTGGTTTTATGAGGTATGTCAACAAAAATGTCGTCAACATATCGGATCCAGGTGCTATTTGTAAGTAGAGGATGAAGAAGAATGTAATAATATTCTATCAATTCTATATAAATGTTGCTGAGAATAGGTGAAAGAGGGGAACCCATGCTATGTCCGGTGGTTTGGTTGTAAAATTGTTCATTGAAATGAAAAAAAGTTATGTTGGAGAGAAAGTAATATGAGATCTTTGATGAGATGAAAAGGAAAGGACAAGTTAAGATTATGTTCATTGATATATCATTCTAGTAGATCAAGGGTATGGGGAACGGGAACCGAGGTGAAAAGTGATACTGCGTCAAAGCCGAGAAAAATATGAGTATTGGGGTTTAGTGAGCTGGTGCGGGAGATAAAGTCAAAGGAATATTTTAAGTGAGATGTGGAAATCTTATTAATAAGAGTTTTTAGCTGTGTTGCTAACCAAGAAGACAATTTGTATGTTGTGCTGTAGACTTCCGTATTATTATTATTATTATTATTATTATTATTATTATTATTATTATTATTATTATTATTATTATTATTATTATTATTATTATTATTATTATTATATTATTATTATTATTATTATTATTATTATTATTATTATTATATATATATATATATATATATATTATATATATTTATACTATATATATATATTTATTTTATATATATATAATATATATATATATATATATATATATATATATATATATATATATATATATATATATATATATATATATATATATTATATATATATATATATATATATATATATATATATTATATACTAATATATATATATATATATATAATATATATATATATTATATATATTATATATATATATATATATATTATATATATATTATATATATTATATATATTATTATATATATATATATATATATTTATATATAATATATATATATATAATATTACATATATATATATATATAATATATATATTATATATATATATTATATATATATATATATATAAATATATATATATATATATATATTATATATATTTAAACAT
>JABUQX010088374.1:0-24241 GCA_015478945.1 Trachelipus rathkii
ATGAGTAATTTTGGATAAATCGGATATTTAAGCTGTCCCTATATATATTATCATAATATAAGAAAGGTGATAAATAACTGATTGCTTTGACACCACATATAGCAAAGGTGTACGAGAGAATATTTCATTTAAGTAATATATTAATTATTATTAGTATATTATATAGAATATATATATAAGGAGAGAAAGATTGTGAAGGAGTGAACATAATACAGATTCGGAAAAATAAATACTGATGATGGCTAATAGTACATGGTTTTTCGATATAATACCTCTATAATATGAGAGGATAAGAAATATATCGATACAATTATATTGTTTTTGGACACTATGAAGATATGTGGAAGAAAGACTATATAACTAAGTTTTAGATACCGACCGGCCATTACCGTAACTATATTGGCACCGGTAGACCAGTGATTTGAATTCTGATTTAACGAGAAATATATACCTATATATATAATATCACTACGTGTTCGACCGAGATGCAGGAGATAAAATGTTAATGGATATTAACCTGGGGAATAAAGAAGTATTTGAGGTTAAGCTCTATTTAATAACTGAATTAAGGAGCTATAAAAGCATCAGTTATTGTAGGACAACTAAGCTTAAGTTTGCAAGGTGAAAACACAGATGGATTAATGTAATTAATCTAAGCTATACATTGGTTGGAAAAATATACAGCATAAGTAGTGTAATAAACAGGGAAGTGTATACTTTCCCCAATCTATATTTGTTATTATAGCTGTAAATATTATACATGACTATAATATGTGAGTGGCCATATAGTATGGTTACATAATAATGAAATAGGTGATAGAGAGTTGGAGAGAATCTTTTGAGAGACATACATCCGAAGATACTCCCATGGCTGTTGTCTTACGAATTCATAGGGATGAGAACTGAGTCAAGAGGTTTTTATACCGATGGCATGGATGTGTGATGCTATAATTTGAGAATAGTAAGGATAATATAAAATCAATTAAGGTGTGGATATAGAATATACGGAGGTTATGATACGGTGGTAGGTGTAAGCAGGAGAGTTGAATTATAATGAAAATATGTATGACGAGGGGTAAGTACTGAAACAGAAGGAACAGTTTGAATATATAGGAGTGTATAGTGAGTAAGAAATAATTAATGTTCAGTAGAGAGTTTGACCAATATAGAATTAAAGGAAATAATTTAATGGCAATCACTTGCGTCGTTTAGTACCTTATATTGACTCAAGGTAACCTAATATAATATAGTATAATTAAATCATACCTAGAAGTGAAAAAGTCAATAAATAATATCATGTATCTGAGCCAGCTTATTAGAGGCCCATTAATTAGTACATATGGGATATAAATGATGTCCTATAATATCCACATAAATACACATAAAAAGCCTAAAAGTACAAAAGTACAGGAATGCGAAATAACTAAAAGTTTTAAGATGAATATGGATACAGTATAATTTAAATATATTTTTCTATTAATATCTAATAATATCAATATATAATATAGTTGACAAGATTGGATAAGGAGGAGAAAGTGAGACTTGAGTGGCGGTGTTGAGAGTGTGAGAGTATATATAATTAGGTATATGATAAAACTTGGTGGAAATAGAGTACAAAGTTTCTGAGATGGTTCTGAAGACTATACATGTGAGGTAAGGATGGTAATTAACAAACAGTGTTGAGCGAAAAAGGTATTATGAATTGCAGCCAGAGGGAAGGAGAGTAGGATAGGGGATAGTATAGCCGAGGGTGAGTAGTGTGGAGAGATGGTGTTGAGTAGAGTACGGTGGAGGAGGAGGAATTGACTATTATTAAGGATATTATCAATGGAAGGTGGAGTGAGTAATGAAACAATTCTCATACTATACTTATAATACATGCCCTCCTTTTAAAAATCACCATTCTAACTGCACATACGAGCGAGCGCGAGGCTGCCGATTGAGCGCGTGAAAAATGCTTTGAGCTTAGGATGCCACCTTTTAAGTTACAGAATCCGGTCGCTCAAATGACCCCTGATCTTCTTTCATATTCTACCACTTATCTGCAAAATTATTTTTAAACAAACAAAATCGCCCCACGCGTAGTAAGCAATGGAAATGCATATCATCAATAACTCAAAACCACCACTCTTTTTAATTAATATTTGCATATTTTATTTAATTATTACAATATAAAATCAATTATTACAAACGTACATACACCCATAGTAAACAGTCTCAAAAATTTTTTTATTTCCTGTTTCTTTCTTGTCTAATATATCAAATCTTTTTGCTAATTTTAACGTCTATCCAGGTCTCAGTTTCAATTAAAAAAAGTTAATATCCTTTTTCTGTCACAAGATGCTCTAATTATAAAACAACCGTCACCTCTCCTCAAGGTTATTTAAGAAAGTTTATGGAAAACTATTTTACACTCTATATTATTGTGCACTCTAAGGTAAATCATAATTATATCTAGAAAGTGGCGTAATTGTCCTTCTTTCAACTATTTGCCTCATAAGGACTAACATGACTTTGACTTGCATATTTTCAAATAACAGGAATTTAGTCCATGTTGACTCTTTATTTATCACCACTAGGCTTTATTGTTTGCTGATCCGTCTAAACTCGGGTGGTGTAAATGTTATGCCCTCACTATGGGCCATCTATTAGGTTTAATTTACTACTCATACCTCACACGTACATAACATATTTTTAACCTCCATAAACTAACCTAAAATTGTAGGATATATATATTAATTCATAAATTAATATTAATTTAATTAAAATTATCTGTTAGTTACCTTATTAATTAATTATATTATTTAATTATTATTATTAATTTTTATTTATTATATTTATTATTTATAATTATATAATATAATTTTTTATATCATTATTATTTTATTTAATTATTTATTATTATTATTATTATATTATTATTAATTTATTTAATTTAATTTAATAAGTATTAGTATAATTAGTTTTATATAGTGATTGTTAATATGATATATTACAAATTATTGATATTTATACATTTTATTATAGATATTAATTTATTAATATTACTTAAAATTATCTTACAATTATATATATTTTAATTATTATTCTTACTTATTAATTTATTAATTATTATAATTATTATATTTTTAATATTATTATTATTATATATTAATTTAATTATTATTATATATTAAATATTATTTATTTATATATTATTTATTTAATATATTTATATAATTCATTATTAATTAGTTGTTAATTAAATTATTATTAATTATATTTAATTATAATATAAATTAATAAATGTGAAACTAATTTAATTTTTCATTATTATTTAATATTAATTATTATATTATAAATTTGTTTATCTATATTATATTATATAATTTAATATTATTATTTATATTCATATATTATTATTTATATTTATAATTATATATAATTATTATTATTTAATATTCATTATTATTATTATTATATTAGTGCGATTAGAGTGATTTCATTATGTCCGAATTTTCATTTCTATTCTTTTTTTTAATGAAAGAAATTACTTTATTATTTAAAAGATTATCTATAATTTTACAATATATGAAATATTAATTAAATTCTTATTTACCTAATTATATAATAATAATATGTATTATATTGTAAATGTAAATATATTAATTAATTATTATATTAAATATATAGTTGAACAGAAAGTAATAAGTCTATTATATCTTGAGTATTGTTAATATATAGAAATAATAATATTATAAATCATTATAGATATTAAAAAATTAGTATCAGGGGTAAAACACTACTTTAGATATGGTTAGATGAATGGTGGAATTTATGTATAAATTTATTGTGTAACATATATAAGCGTTAATAATTATAGGAGATATATAGTTATATAGTTCCGATAAAGGGATATTTGGAGGAGAGTATACGTATATTAATGCAACCCTATATGGTAAGAGAACGGAGAGTGACTAGCTGATCAAAAAGTTTTAGAGAAGTAGGCAATAGCTATAACTAATAATAAGAGGAGAGTAGAGAATAGAATTTATAGTTCTGAAGATAATTAGTAATTTTAAAAGATGTTTAACTAGTGAGAGGTACACAACAAGGGAAAATATTAAATTGATAGTCTAGTAAATTACAGGAAGGTAAATTCAGAAAATAAAGAGTGCTGAGAGAACTCTCTAACTTGGTTCGATGAAAACGACATAAGGAGAGGCTCTTAGTAACGTTGTATAAGTATCTTAGGCGATGTGTGGAAATCTATATCTTAACGAATATCGAAAAAAAATCTATTGAGAATATGAGAGAGAAAGAAGATATGTGAATTTTGACAATTATTATTGAAGGATTATTAATGAAGATTATACTAACATGCTACGCATAAAAGAGAAAGTAAACGAAGTGGAATAAAAAGGATAGAACAATTACTCTATGTGCAGAGTGTTTAGTAGCACTTATTTGGTGTTAGTAGGTTTAGGATTATTTCTGACTAGAATTTCAAAAGTATATTTTATTTATTATTATTATATTATTTTAATTTATATGTAGTATATTAATGAATATAGTGAATTTTGTTTAATATATAATAGTGAATATTGAGTCCGGATGTGTTATTTGATCTCCTTTGGTATTTATATTTAATTTTGCATATGGATTTATGGTATTATGATGAGAATATTATTATATGTGGAGGTTGGCAAGGGAATATTGTATTAAGATATGTATGGATTTTGGTAAGGTATAGTGCGATATAATCAGTTGCTAGAGTACTTTTATATATCATGATTCCAGAAATGATTTTTGTTATTTGTATGTGTGTATAAAATCTCTGAAGAGAAGTTTGAGAGGATCGATAGAGGGATTAAGTAGGGCAGTGTGTGTTAAATGAGGGTTTGAAAGTAAACATATAAATAAGAGTTAGGTTATGGTTTGTGAGAGTGATGATCAGCCATGCGATAGTATTAGAGGAGTGAGGTATATTGAGAGATTATGGTGGAGTACAACTGTATACAAGTAGTCTGAGATGTTATGTAATTTATAATTACTTAAGGTATATATGTTATGGCAAGGAAAAGATGATAACGGAATAGTATGCTATAAAGTGTATATAGCAGGAAAGTTATTGAATGGTATGAGTAAACCGTTGGTAGTGCAATTAAAACTCCTTTGGTTAGGATGTAAAGGGACTTAAAGTTCTTTGAAATGCGCTAGGTCTTACATGAGGGTAAATTGTTAACTTGTGTATATATATATTATATTGAATATTATATTGAATTTGGTCTGGAATAAGCTTTATTGATCTTGCTTAAATAATGTAGTATACAGATGTACAATATTTGGAGTGTTAGTTGAGTGATGAGAAGAAATTATAAAATGAGGAATATAAACGCATTATGAGTAGTGAATGAGATTCCAGGTGATGTAAGAAATGAGAGTAAAATGGAGAGATAATAAATGAAGTCCGTTGATAGATGGGTTGTTGTGTCTCATGGTTGGAAATACAGGAGTGGATAATAGTGATTGGTTTTGATATAAGCCGGAATATAATTTGCTGTGAGAGTGGCAGGGAATGGACGCGATACTGGAGGGAGAAGAACCGGGAGAGTTAGGAAACGTCTCGATTGAGTCACTAAAGAATGACGCACATGGAAGGAGGAAGGACATTGGTGAGTATAGGGGATAGGCATATGCGAAGAAAGAAAAGTGTAAACATACGGAGTAACAAGTGAATGGATGGGTTTTGTGAGGAGGGTGTGGTTGTGGGGCCACTGGGCCAAGGGATGAACCATAACATTGCGAGAATGCATAGTGGGGGTGGTCACCGGTGCAGTGAGTAGAGAAAGGGAAAATTTGCTAAAGCGTAATATGGTGAGTGAATATTATTTTCATAGCTATATGCTAATTACGTATATACGTGTTTCAAACTTAAAATAGTAGTTATATAAAATGAGGTGAGGACGTATAAGTAGCTTGCTTTTCTCATTTCGCACTTGCGCCATATTCTTCTATTAACCTGCTTATTTTTCATGTTATTCTCCTTAGTGCATACTAATAGTAGTAACTACACTTATTAATTATTATATATCTTTGGAGATAAAGAGATGGGTGATCATCTCATCATCATGCATCAATAATCTTTAATCTCATTCAATACTAATCAATTACTATTCAATAAATCTATACATTACATCATCATCATTCATATCATTAGTGTATAACATCAAATTTTGTTATATATAATTAATTTCACGAAAAGATGAATGTAAGTAGTGTTTGAGTATAGCTTAAGTAGTGTAGTAGTAGTATAGTATATGTAAGTAGTTTAATGTAAGTATAATGATAGTAGTAAGATATATTAAGTATGTAGTAGTTAAAAGTATAGTTTTGTTGTTAAGATTATCAACATTATATAAATAGTATATATATTAATAACCTATTAATTTATTAAGTATGAATACCTGATATGTATCAGGATGTAAGTTTATGCTTGTGTGATGGTTTATAAATATGTTGCAACATAGCTAAATAGAAATAACCGAATGTTTGCGAAAATTTTCTATATTTAGCAATTAAATTATGAAAAATAATTAATTTTATGACATATATATATATACTTAATAAATATAAGTAATTCTATTCGATTTAAATTTACAAATCTTTAGATCCCCTTAGTTAAGAAGAGTAATAGAAATTAAAATGTAATCAATTAGAGTTAGATTTTTTGAATAAAATGAATCGCACTAAAATTTTGGAGGTGATAAATTATAGACGTATAATAATATTATATATATATTATATAATACTTATTTTACTATTCCTAATTTATGAGAAATTGTTCGTATTAAATTATTATAAATATTTATTTTGACAAGTCTTTTATTTAATTTTATTTCATAAATCTAATAATTTAATATTGAAAGTATTACTAATTTTTTAGAATGATATTAAATTATATATATATGGTATAAGAAATATATTATTAATTAACGGGAAAATTATTAATTATATAAGTTTTTATATTTAGTCTTTGTATTTCAATTAACTATATTTTACATTTTATTCTATTTTATTCATTTAATTTTTTACATTTATTTTGTATTTATTGATCGATTTTATAAATTCATATAATTTTATAATACTATTCTTTTATAATATTATTATTTTATATCATTAATTTCTATATTATATATATTATATATATTATTTATTTAATATTAATTAATTATTGATTTAATAAATTATTTTATATTACCCCTTATCAAATTTAAATATTATATTTATTTAAATTATTTATTAATACTATTATTATACTTATATATTATTTATTTATTTATTCATTATATTTTTGTATTCATTAATTTTTATATCTAATTTACACTTAATTTTATTAATTATTGATTTTATTTATATTAATTTATTATTTTATAGGAAATTTTTTATATCAGCTTCTAATTTAATGTGAGTAATTTATACCAAGTACCTTTCCAATTCCTAATAAGAGTATCAACACGCTTTCATTAGATAATTGATTCTATTTATATATAGAGGAGACTAATTCTTACAAAATATTAAAAGTAGTATAGAACAACTGCTTTCTGAAATTGTTTTAATTATCTAAAATTTTAGGTTAGTACTTAGATTAAAGTAGTGAGGTCTATAATGAAATTATTAATATATTTATTATTAACTTTAAGTATGATTTTATGAGGATTTAGGCGATAGAGATTAATATATAAATATCTATTTAATTTTAGTACATTTTCTAAACTTTTAATATTTTTTATCTATTAAATTAACATATTATTGATTTCATCTCAATAGGTTATGTCTAAATATAGTTACCTAGTAACTCGATCGTTATATTAGCTAATGAAGTGGATACATAGTATATATGACACGACTAATAATTTGAGTATTATAAAGTTCAGAAACGTATTATGAGTTCCATATTCTATTCTAACTATAATAGTATTACTAAAATAAATCAAATTCAGTTAGAAGCGTGAGTTGATACAACTTATTAAGGAAAATTGTGAGAATGGCTATTGTAGCAAATCTCAATATTATATTATTATTATTATTTATTATCTAATTTATTTATATTTAATTATTATTTATTACCTTTATTAACTCATTTAACCTCTAGAATTTATGTATTGTGAGATTGTATGTAGCATATGTTATTATCGGAACAGAAAATGTATAGTTTATTATCGAGTATAAAATTATTTAGAATAGCACTTACGTAATATAAGGTATAATTAAGTTGATTTCAATGACCTTTATATATTATTATTAACTCATTACTATATAATTCAAATGGTAAATTAAATACTTGCTCCGCAGTATTTAGTATAATATAATAAAACTAATCATTCTATGATTTCATCGTGAATATATTTGGACTAATTTCGGACCTCCAATCTATTATTCTACTTTATTAGAGGTTGTGCAATTATTAATTATTAATTATTATAATTACTATTATTGTTAATTCTTATTAGTTAATTCAATTCTATTTTTCAATATACTAATTAGTGGTTTCATATCCTTATTTATGGTGGCAATTGAGTCCACTTATAAACTTATCCCTCATCTCTATTAATTATTTTATCAATTAAACCAATTATTATTATCTTCTCATTATTATAATTTAAATCTACATATTCATTTAATTTACTACTACCATTATTACTATTACATTATTTATTATTTCTTATTTTACTCGCCTCGTGACATATAAAATTTTTTATTGCATTTCTATTTTTATTCTAAGCTTATTTGTATATTTTAATTATTATTAATATTTATTATTTTATATTATTGCAGTTTTTTTTACTCTAGTAAGACTACAAATACTTACTTTTTTCTTATCTGTGATCCTCTTATTACTGTTACGGAATTCCCCTAGCCGGTTTGGTTATTTCCAACTACTAACTCACCACTATTCTATATCCCTTTTATCCAATACCGACAATCTAAATTATCCAATATTCTTTACCACTATATGATTACCCAAAATAACTATTAATTATCATTCTATTACTTAATTTAGTTATTAAATCTTATTTTACATTATGTTACTAATTTATCATCTATGATCTTTCGAGGAGAAAATTAACTATCTATTATTATTCTTAAGTTTTTCAGCTATCAATAATACATGATCAATTGAATAAAATGAGATGGTAATATTATTTTATTATTTATCCTTATTAATCTCATTAATTAATCGTGATTCTTATACATTGCACCTAAATCTGGAGATTCACTATAGATTTTGTCCATCTAAGCACATTGATGGAGATGGATCCGAAATATCATATTCGTATTCGTTATTTCGCTGTTAACCCAAAATATTTTCGCATATTTAAATTTTTTCTGTTATCATCACGTATTTTCCTACCATGTATTCAGAAAATTTTATCAAGTCATTTAAAAATAATATTTAATATAAGGAAAAATTCATTTGCCACACTTAATGAGTACTTTTGACCGCAGAAGTTGTCACCCTATGGAAACTTATGAAGTCGTATTCTTTTATTCTAACGCTATTGTCGATTTTATTTATTAGCGTAGTGTATGTGTTATTTTCCAAGGGGTCCCACATCTGAGCTGAAATCTACTATTCAATGCAAGAATAATTAATAATTAATATGGCTAAATACATATAGTCTTGGTTCGACAATTTTAATTCGATGAACATATCCCGATGAAAAGTCGGCTAAATTGCAACTTGTCGCTATGAATTAATTCACTGGAAAGAGGGAGTTACAAAAATCATTCGTCAAGTAAATCATATTGTATACTTAAAATTTAAAACATATTTGATTAAGTTCAACATTTACGAATGATTTATAAAGAATGACTAAAAAAAGGAAAAATACTCTTTCGTCAAAAGAAAAAATAAGCACTTACTCTCGAATGTGTCTTTCGAGACATACACAATAATATGGAATGCCAACAAAAATGTAAAAACTTTTAAGAAAGTAGTATTCCTAAAATTAGCTGAGATTGATTTTGTATTTCTATATAATCGAACCTTCCACACTTTCAACATCGTATAAGATATTGATGGTTGTTATACATGGTATGTAGTGAAAGAAAAGTTAACTTTGAAAATTACATCTAAATGTTTATGTTGAAGATAGAATGAGAAGTAATTGGGTTTAATAATACCTTATATTCGTGTTCTTCAAATAATATAATCAATACAAATAATTCTGTATTCGTATTTCCGCGAATTATAAGAATATTCCATATTATACCTTTCCACTCTAACATTGTACCTTATATATTTACCTCTTATTCCAGACCATAGTTCACCATACTACCATACACAGGTAGCAGATAACAATCATGCAAACCCTAGCACACACAAGACTTAGTCCTCTTTACACACGCACACTTAACATAAATACAAAAAAAACACACCTCCTAATCCCTTATCATCCATACATATATATAATATATATATATATATATAATTAAATGATATATATTAATATATAATATATATATAATATAATATATTATATATATTATATATAATATATATATATTATATATATATATATAATCATAAACCACTCATTTAGATTTTTTTTTTAAAAAAACACTAAACTTAAGTTTTCTAATTTACATGAAAAATACATTTTTTTTGTTCTGTCGTTTCTCTCCTATATAAGCAGTAAAAGGATCCTTTTTCCACAGCCCAATCTTCTGGTATGTGACGCATTATTTATTATTTATTATTCATTATTATATAAATAATTATTTATTATTAATGAATCTATTATTAATTTATTATATAAATTACAATCGTAAATTTCTAAGAGAAAATCAGAATAATTCATTTTAAGACACGAACACACATATGAATTCACAATTACAATGTCCAATTATTCTATTCAACACACACACAATACACACACACACAATAACACACTGACATTGTATAATAGTATTATTTAATTATATTAAATATATAAATATTAATAATTATATAATATTATTATAATAATACTATATATATATATATCATTTATATAATATATTATATATTATAAATATTATATTATATATAATATAATATATATTATTATAATATTATTTTATTCAATTTGACTTCTCTCTACCTTCATCTTTCTTTCTCAATACGGCCCCGTTACACTTATTTTGGGGGGTCCATGCCATCCTCCAGAACAACATTCAGCGACCTCGCCACTCAACCGATTGCGTAACCACAAGGTTCTCTTTAGGGTAGGAAATATCTATACAAGATGCTCTGTAGGGAGTAAAGTAGTGAGGACATCGCAGCGAGGAGGAGTGATCGGTTGTTTTCAGCCTTCGCATTGTCATCTACGGCAGAGTGGGACGAAGGTAATTACTGCGTCCTGCGAATTTGTACCAATATCTATGTGTCTATATTCTTGGAGGCCTGGGTATATGATTACGACTCCCATTAACAGTTATAATGCTAACTGTACTGGAAAGTGAGATTTGTGCACATCTCTAGTGGGTATTGGAGAGTATTTTATTATATCTGTTTTTTTTATTTGATGTTTATGGGAGGGCAAGATGTTTATGTATGTGATTAGGTGTTGGGCGATTATGGTAAGATGGTATTTGCTGTGTGTAAATAGAATGTGGTTGGTGAAATTTATGTCCTTAAATGTGAATTATTAGAGGATGCTGTTTATGTGTATTGTTGGGAAGGTTATCGGTTGGTGGTAGTGGGGATAGGCTTTACTATACTATAATTATCGGTGTTGGACGCGCCCGCCCGTTTGTGGGAAGTGGGGTAAGGATATTCAACGGATTCGGAATTATGGAATTACCGGGCGTTCCCAGATTTTGTACGTCATTATATTTACACATTCATTCGGCGCTTGCTTCTGTCAGTCAACTTTCAGAATTAATATTCCGGTGGTATTATGCAGGTCGTGGATATTATAATTTTGAGGATTAACTAGTTGTTTTGAGTTATTATTATTTTATTAATTATTATTTATTATTGATTATTATTAATATTTTTAATATTATAGGTATTATTAATTATTATCTATATTATATTAAAGATTGTTATAATTATAATTATATATATTAATTATTTTATCGATTATTTTATTATATTATTATTATTATTATTATATATTTTATTATTATATGTCTTATGGTTGTTTATAATGATATCCCGATTGAATTAGTATTATTATTATATTATTATTAGTTATTATTAATTATTTATTATTATTAAATTGATTATTATTATTTTAATTTATTATTAGAGTTTATTATGTATTATATTAGATTATTATTAATTATTTTATTTGGCATATATAGAATTATATTATTAATTGTATTATTAGGAAGGTGGAGCGAATTTTTACATTAGAATCAAAAAAGCTTGTTGCTTAACTGGGCAAGCTGTGTTATGGAAGAAGATAGGAAAAACCTATAAGTAATTTGGTTATATGGATGATGTTCGACCGGAAAGAAAAGTTACAAGTAGGATGTTGAGTCGATTGAATATTTTAGATTTCGGTAGCCTCCCTGCGGGGCTCATATTATTGGTTTTTGAAGGGATTGGTACTATAAATTTTCTGTTAATATTAATATTCACGTTAAAAATCATAATGCATGTGAAAAATATACCCTCTAGCAAAATTAATTTCTATGCCATAAAACAAACTAATTTTTTTTTTCTTTATAATTGAATAAAACACAGATGAAGACAAACAATGAAAGAGGAACGTCACAATGAAAAAAAATAGACATCTAAAGATGAAAAATAAAATTATTGTCGGCATGTCAACGTTCATTTTTAAAGCGAAATATAATCTAGTCTTAATAGTCCGCTCGATGGGAGTTATATAAAATTTATTCATTTTTCACGTAGGATAAGTACTCATTCTAGATGGAACGCGCGATGAACGTCATCGTCACGAAGGGAATCCGTGACCTCGTTCTCTTGTTGTCAAACGTGGTTCAAATAAAAATCTGGATTGTGATGAGATTCATATTTCGTATATTGAATGCACTCCTTTGGGAAGTTATGATACAGTTAGTACCCTCAAATTACGAACAATAGTGCTGATGTGCAGAAATGGTTTAGTCCTATTCATTTTTTGCTTTTTAATAGTGGTTTTTTTCCTAATTCAACTTTACTGGTAATTTATCGATGATCTTTATAGCAATCCTTTATTACTATTGCATGTAATATGGTAAATTGTTTTATTTTGTTAAGTTATTATGCAAGAGAAAATAACAGGTCTTGTGCAACGAGAATGCTCAAATTAAATTGTATGGATCGTGTATGCCTTTCTCGTCTTCTTGCAGTAATAATGATACATAGAGGGCAGAAACTTTGGTATACGTGATACGACTCTTTCATGAGGGGAGGGTAGTTTTTACCAAAGGGATAAATAAGGCAAATGTGGTCTTTCTCCTAGTTCTCTGTAGGTAGTTTCATTGTAAGTTCTTGTGCCTCTCATCGAAATCGAGTGAAGGCATTCTTTCTCTTGTTGTTTTTTAATTGAAAAAGCTTTGAAATTCTGTCGCTGCTTCCATAAGGATGGCCATCCTGGCATACAGGACAAGGTGGTCAAAGTATAACTGGGAGGCGACTAAGGAAAGCTTAAATACAGTCCACTTACGTGAATTCATACTGAATTAGAGACGAATGTTTTTCCATACAAGTTTGTTAGATGAATTAGCAATCAATACTTCTTTGTGCAACCAAAATTGTGTTGAAATTTGGAAATGATTTACGCTATTTGGTTGTGAAAATGATTACAAGTAGGTCCTTCTAAAATCGTAATTGTTAGTCCACTCCATGACAGCCCTGTCTGGTGCTGTAGGAATAGGTTCATCTAAAGCAGAGGGAACTTGCTCACAAAGTAGGTTCTCTTGTAAAGAGCAGTTCTTTGGTAACTCTTTCACATATGATGGATTGTTTACTCTGTTTTACAAACTGACTCCTTTGGTGAGTATTATCAACCTGAGGCGCATAACAACTCTTCAGAGATGTCTTGAGATTGGGAATAGAACGTTACGCGGAGTGTATAGGCGAGAGCATATAGAGAAATGTTTAATTTTATATGGATTTTAAATTTTGTTTGTATACTTATACATCTCAGATGTTGTTCTTGGAAAATAATTGGTTTGAAAGTAAGAGTCAGTGGTAGTTTGCTTTCGTTGGCTCTCTCATGAATGCGTCTTTAACTTCCAGCCTCTACCCGATCAAGCACCCACTAGACTAAATCGTTCTATAAACTCGCAAGAGAAACTAAGTTTTCCAAGCCGGAAACCATCGGATATTTTTAAGCATTCAAAGATGAGGAAAAAAGATATATCTACAACCAGAATAAGTACTTTAATCGATAAATGTAAATTAGAGGGAACTAGATAAAGTTTCCAACCTGTAGCAAAAGACATTTAGCTTTCTTTTGTTTTCTGCTTTTTTTTCCACCAAGCTTATTTTGCGCACCTAGATGGTATGATTTTTTGTTCCATTGATATTTCTTGCTTATGTGTTTAATGATGTTTTTGAAAATATTGCTGTGAACCAAGATATCGGAACTTGATATTCCGTTAAGCATGATATAGGTTAAGTGGAGCTATACCGAGACTTAATGGTTATCTTGTTTTTTTTATAATTACCCTGAGTGATATTTTGATGGGGTTTTGTTTTTTTTTTTTATTTAGGGAGGCATGAATAGAAGTTATTTTTTTTACGAAGCTCTCCAATTGTACCAAAGGGTCGCACTGAACTATTGTGAGTATTGTTTTTAAAAAACAGTTCACAAAGTAATAGAATCATGAAGAGACTTTTGTGTTTAAAATTACTGTCTGTTGGTAGGTGTAAACATGGTAACCAGCTTAATTCTCTCGCAATTAAGTTTATTCAGTCACTGGTTATACAAAAAAGCTAATTAGGAAAAATTTGAACTATAGACAAAAAGGTTATAATGTTAATAAACGATTGGGACTTGATTCGTCTAGCTTGGGCAGATTTAGAATACATCATTGATTAATTCCATAATTATGAGGCAAAAGCAGGCTGAACCGAGTCTCATTTGATATTCATTTATTTACCTCTGTTTTGTGTGGAATAGCAAATGGCAAAAAGATTAATATAAAATTATTGAAAACAATAGCTACAAAAAGCATTATTTCTAAAAAGTTAGTGACCGATCGGGGATTAGGTCCTATACACGAAGTGTAGACGAAAAGTTACTTCATGTGTTTCTTACAGAGACTTACTTTGATATTATTGAAAAAGTAGCATACACTTTAGTGACGTAGTGGGTGGTTACTTGGGAAACTTGTCTTAGGTATACGAAAGCAAAGAATTATCGAAGATTGGTCGATGGGAAGAGGACCCGTGCTAAGGTGGAATTATTATTTTTCATTTGGGGTGTGGTTAATAAGGTTTAAAATGATTGGGATCGGATTTAAATAAACAAAGCATCAAAGCTTACAGTTCTCTCTCTATCCTATTTCCACCTTGCAGCAGGTTTATACGCTTCTATTCTAGGACAAGCTTATCTATATTAGAAACTGCCAAGAACTTTTTTGTGATTTTTAAGTGGGGTGATAGAATAACACTGTCAGCATGATGAACTTTAGGGAAAAGGGTTACAATTCAGTGGTAAAAAAAAAGGGGTATGGGAGAAAACTTTCTGTCTTGGTCAAATAACAAAACCATATGAGAAGATAACCACTGCATGGGTTAGTCTCAAAATATGCCCTGTTCGCTAATGTATCCTTATTCTATTTTAGTTCATAATTATTTTGTAATGAGATTTAATCTAATATATATTACGTTTGTTCTGTTGCCTGATATGTTAAGAATGTCCTGGAAGAAAATTGATGTCAGGATTGCCAGTGGTTTACAACAATTTGGTTTGCCTGCTGAATAATAGCACAAATTCAATCAAAGTCATTGGTAGTTATTTTGTTTTTCCTATGGTTTGGGAATTTTTCATTTGAATTTGAAGAGAAAAAGTTTTTATAGTATGTGGGGAACTACTGATGCAACTGATTTCTACTCTATACCGATACTACATTCAGCAAGGTATCTTCAATTTGTTTTAAAACCTTGAGTTATCCTCTAAATTACGCATTAATTCATGAATGCTAAAAGGAGCGTCAGATATCTGCACAGGGCGAAAGACAAGAAAATAGTACATAATTCTGCTGTATCACAGAGCATCTGGCATACAGGGGAGTTAAAGCAAACATACTTGAAGGTGAAAGAAATCCAGAAAAATTAGCTGAATTAAGAGATGGACGAATAAAAAATGATCTCGAAATCTACCATTAGCAAAATTATTATTAATTATTAATATATTATTATTATTATTATTATTATTATTATTATTATTATTATTATTATTATTATTATATTATTAATTTATTATTATTAATTATTATTATATTATTAATATTATTGTATATTATTATTAAATATTAAAGATTATATTATTATTGTTATTTATAAATTAATTTCATTTACATTTCAAAACTCTTAACAATTCACACACATTTTCATCAATTCTTTCGGAGGAAGAATTAAAAACTTTAATCTCCCAAACCCCCATCAATCCAGCAACTTTCAATTTTCATTGGCATTGTTTTTTTTTTTAATCAAAATAGTCTCCAGATATAAAAAAATCTCAGTCAATATATTTTAGTCTAACTAATGCCCATGTTCCTTGGTATATGTGGTCTTACAAACTTTTGTCAACCAACTTAAGCAAGGTGTCTGGTAATATCTTATTTCTTTCACAGCATAAAGTCAAAATTCGCTCCCCTCTCAAACTATAAACTAAGTTCAGTCAAACGAGTCATTATCATCATATTATATTCACTTTGAAACTCCCTACCTTTCATAACTAGTTCCTATAAAAGGCTTCATTTTTTATTTTATCACTACTTTCTATTATAATTCGCACTAAACACGTTTTCTTCCTACTTAATTCTAGATGAATCTACTATTCAGCTTCCGTTCACATTTAAGTTGCCTCGCGATGCGGATGCAGATGTCGATTGCTTCGAAAAATGCATCTGCGGTCATATCCCGTCATATGCGGATGTCGGCTATGCGGTTTCTCATCCGCTACATCCCTCTCAATCATATCATCATCTCAGTCTCTCCTCTTATCATCTCTACTATTATTCTATCTCTCTATCTCTCCTTCACTCATTCTTACTCTCTCTTATTACTATTACTTCTTACTATCCTCCTATACTATATAACTATCTATATCTACTCACTATATATTATATCTATTTCACTTCTATCTCTCTCTATTCATATTTCTTTGGTGATACGTACGGTGTTTGATACAATGCAATGATAATAATGCTCTTCTTTTAGAATCGTTCGACATTCTTTTAGTCTTCGGATATGTGTATGAAGTAACTCTACTCTCCCACATCTCCCAATGTTCCAACTTCTCTCTCTCTCTCTTGTGCATGTAACTGATATGTCGCGTTGTAGTACACAGAGCAAGACAACGCTCTATCTACTGAACATGTCATCAGAATAGACCATTGTCGAAGATACTCCTCTGTACCGGAATCTCTCCCACAACTTAATCAGTTTCTTCATAATAATCTAATACTGATTGCCGATACTATAGAGGCTGCTTACTTACTGCACGGAAAGAAATCAGATCGCAGAAATACCGAGTAGAGAAGTGACTACGGCTACTATAAAAGAGGAAAGTTTCTTTGAAAATCAAAGTCTTGTTGATGCGCGACTCCATTACGAGAGCTTTCGAAATCTCTGTGCTATACATTTTTAGTCAAATAAGGATGGCACTAGTTTAGATCGATAGGATGATAGTTACGAAGGTGGTAGCAGAGGATCGCCATTTCTCGGTACATGGATCGGAAGTACGAACAAGTTTTCCAGCATGGCAAGGGATACGTTCTCCTCAAGTTTAGTCCATAGCACCAGTCAATCCATATACATTTATCCCGAGATCACGTTCTCAATGCCTAGGCAATCAATACAGTTTTTTTGTTCGTGTCTCTTCTCTTCTCCTCTCCGGTCCTCTCTCTCTCTCTTCTCTCCTCTCTCTCTCTCTCTCTCTCTCTTCTTCGATTCTTCGTCTCCTTCTCTCATTCCTCTCTCCCTCTCTTCTCTCTCTCTCTCTCTCTTCTCTCTCCTTTCTCTCTCTCCTCTCTCTCGTATGTATGCCTTTCTGTCGTATTTGTCTTCTTTATTTTAAAAAATTCGGCCTTTCGGCCTCGGTATTTTTTTGCCCTCTGTCGTGCACCACCAAGTTGTTGCCCAACTGTATTTGCGAATGTAGTTCTCCGTCAATTAAAAATTAGTTAATGATAACTTTGGGTGGTCTTTTATCTTTCCTTGACTTGTACTCTCTGATGACATAGGCTTCTTCTTACGATATATATACTATATATTTATAATATATATATATTATATAATTATATTATATATATAATATATATATATTATATATATATATATATATATATATTATCTATATTAATATATTATATTATAATATATATTACTATATCTTATAATGGTGGTGTTTGCGCTATGGATTATGATTACGGGACTAGAACCTATCATTCACTCGGATGAACATGAGTTCAAAGTCATTCGAAGGCTGCCGCTGTACTGCAACAAAAGAAGGACAGTATTGGTGAAACCAAACTTGTACTGGACATAATGAGGATGGTGTTGGAAGGAGCTGGACGCCTCCACTTATGCTTAGGCTCATTAACAATGAGCTTTTAGTAACTAAGTACTAATTCTTTCCTAAATGTTTCCATGTGTTTTGGGCTACCTTTAGTATTTTATATAACTATTATATTTATATTATATATATATATATATACTTATATATATATATATATATTATTATATTTATAATATATATATATATTATATATATATTATATATATATATATCATATATTATATATATATATATAATATATATATATAAATGATTTTCGTTGGATTAAACCGACGTAGAATGGTATGATATATATTTTGGATAATGGGGATGAACACTAAATGATCGTGTGTTGTGTCTGTTTCCGGTGTATGTGTTCATCTTTGTTTGCAAAGTAATTCTGATATACTTATTATTGTCTTTTTTAAGATTTTGTTATAATATATTGATTTTTAAAGCTTGGAATAAGGACAGAAAAACCCTAACTGAATGGAGCCGGGAAAATGAGGTAATTGGAGAAGTTTAAGAAATTATTGATTTCTTTTTATTTTTTAGGGGAGTGACAAAGAGATTAGAGAGATTGGCTGAGGTTATTATTTTGAAGGTTAGAGTCTAGATTGTTAAAAAACTAAACCCGGCGCTTTTAAAAAAAAATATACTAACGGGTTCTTTTTTTTTTTTTTTTTTATCTAATATAATAATATATATATTATATATTAATTATATATTATATCTATAATATATATAATATATAATATTATATATATTTTATATATAATATATATATATATATTATATATATATTATATATAATATCTATTATATATACGATATATATATATATTTATATAATCTATATATATATATTTAATTATATATTATATATATATTATTATTATATATATATATATATATAATATATTTTTAATATATATATTATTTATAATTAATATATAATTATATTATTATATATATATATATCTATTATATTATATATATATATATTAAATATATATATATAATATATATATATATATTTGAAATCCACAAAAAAACTTTTAAAAAATTTTTCCCCTAAACTGCTTTTATGCATAATATTTGGTTCCTTAGAGGTCTATTATGAGATTTATATTTTACAACTGATAGGCTACTCAGTTTTATTGACCGAACAATATTAATTTATTGCTAAACCAGTTATCACAGAACTCCTTGAACAAAATATTTAGCTATGTGTAGTGTACAATGACACTATTCCTAGACTTGAAAGTGAAGGAAAACTAACTAATTGCTTTTAAAATTATAGCATATGGCTATAACAAATATTATTCTTAAATTCAACTAAATCCGGAAAATACAAAGAAAAATTCAAATTCAAAATTGTTCCATCTGTATTGAAGCTACAGTCATACAAGCTGAAAAGTATGTATTCATACTTGATAAATCAACCTTTAAAATAAAACACAAAATTAACAGAATAATCAAAGGAGAAAATAAACTACAGGAAATATGAAAATACACAAAATGATTTTATAAGGGAATTTCATAGCAAAAAATTTCACTTTAGGTTTTGAAGAAATGTGGTTTCAATTTTGATACAACATTAAGGCTATTTGATTTCAAGTGCAATTTGGGGACTATGTTTGTTTTTAAGTTTTTTGAGGATGGAAAATTCTTTTTCGCAGAGATATCCTTTACAAATGGCAGTACTTAGAGCATTTTTTCACTTTCTCAAATGTACTTTTGAAAGACTGCAGCTCTTGATATCCAAGAATTTTACATATCTGCTTTGTTCTGAAACTGAATGCATTGGAAAGAATTTAGAAAAGTGACTCTGCTATCGCTACAGAATCTTCTGGCACATTGGCAATTTTCACGATTTGTGGGATTCACACTACCCAACTGACAGTATGTGAATCAAACTCCGAAAAGTAATCAAAGAACTACTTCTAGAGTTTGGTATGATGCGCTATAACTGGATCCTCGATTTCACCCAATGAAATATCTTCACAATCTTCCAAGCTATACTTTATTACTCCAATACATAAGCTGAGATCCAAAGTCCAAATTTATGCTAAATCTTTTCTCTGCCCAAAATGCTATAGATATTTTAAGTTACATACATTGATACCCCAAGAGACATAATAACTATGTGATTATTTGTGTTTGTTTCTGTTAGGTTTTAATTATGAATTTGCTTCTATATCTACAGTTTATATATAGCTGAGAGTTTCGAGCTTCTTCTCTGTTCATTTGTTTGACAAAATATTATTGAAAACGGGTCTTTTCAGTTGATGAAAGATTGTAAAAATGTAAAATGATTAATAAACTTATATGGGGGGTGGGTTTAATTTTTTTTGGTGGCAAGTTCAGGGTCAACTTAGATGGATCTAAACATTTTGACTTGTATGGAATAAACTGAAAATCAACAGGGTAGTTTAAAAGACGTTGAAACTCAAGGTATGCAATAAAATCATGAAATGGATTTTTTTAATTTGTTTACTTATTGGTCGTTATATAATATAAAAAGGAATTTTATTGTCCTATCTTATCATAAAGGAATAAATATTTTCAAATTTTTAATTTAATTTCCTTGATATAGAGTTTCTTCTAATGGAATTGTTTCGATACATTAAGGGGTCATATTTTGCCAATTGCAGGTGCGAAATCATTATAGATGTGGTAAATTATAACTTATATACCGTATAGTAGTTATATTTATTAAATTCTATTATTTATCTTCTTTTTCTCAGCTACAAAAATATAGCAAATTTTTTTTTCTTTTTTTTTATATACCTTGGTTAACTCGAAGAAGACCGGAAAAATGGGCAGTTTGCTAGTAAAGGAATATGTGTATTTGAAATGTGACATTCAAAACATGGGCTCTGGAATATTTGACATGGAAGAATGAATGTTTTTCAGGACATTATGCTTATTAAAATTAGAACGAAAATAAATGTTTAAGGATGCATTAGAAAACTTTAGATAAAACTTTGGTTAAAGCGATAGGACGCGATGATGTGGGGGGGGGGGGGGCTCATTTTGCGGCGCAGGTGAATGAGCTTACTTCTCCAGCAGGGAGGAAAGGGATAGTCGAAGTTGAAAGGCAGAGACGGAATAGTTTACCAAGGCAGAGAAGGTGCAAGCTCGGAAGCACAATTTTTGACAACCATAGGAGAAATATCATCAGAAAGACCATAATAATTCTTAATGTTTAAGCTCAGAGAGTGCGCAACAAACTTGTAATGTCTGAAACAATCTTTCTTCTATTCTCCTTATATATATTATATATATATTATATAAAATAATTATATATAATATAACTATATATTATATATCCCTTATAGTTATATATATATATATTATATTATATATTACAATCTCTCTTATATCCGTTTTCAACTCTTTATTAAAAATAGTACTTTCATTGATTTGTCGACTTTAGCTCATATCCTTTTCTTTTCTTTTCTTTTTTCTTTTTTTTAATTTCTATTTTGGACGTTTTTTTAATAAATTATTTCCTGTCTAAATTCATTTCGTTCTCAAACTTCTTCATTCTTGCAAAAGAGAAGAGTATAAGGTATCGTTTAATACTTTAAAATTATGATATATATATATCTATATGTTATGTTCATATAATTGCATTGCTTGTGTACATATATTCATGTTATATATTATATATATATATTTATATATCCTATATATATTATATTATATATTATATTTTCTATATTATGTTCAATTTTCTAGTTATTTCTTACATATATTATAATATATATATTATATATTATTTATATATTATATATATAATATAATATATAATATAGTATATATATTTAATATATATATATATAATTAATATATAAAATGTCGCGTGTCTGTCATTTATATCTACGCGTGTAGGCCTTATTATAGGAAATAACAGCTGCTAACAGCTGCAAATGTAATAAGCAGTATTGGAAAGCCTTTTGTCTTAATATAATATATATATATATATTATAATCTATATATATATTATATATATATCTATATATATATATATTATATATATATTCTATTATATATATATATATATATGGCTTAAACCCTCGGTGTCTATACTTTCCTTGTTACTCCCGAAAATTTTCCTGCAGGCTCTCCTCCCTGTATCTCTAATCATTTTGGAAATGAACCTAATATTCAAGATTTTTTTATTTAACTCTTTCAACCTCTAGGAATTGCTATTATATTTTTGTTAACTATTATTGAAATTTCTATTCAAATTTATTCTTTTAAATTTGATTAATGTGTACTAAAGTTTTTTAAGCATATTGGTAAATTTGATTTAAAGGCCCACTCATATTCAAAACTACATAGCACATGGCAAGGAATAACATTGCTGGAATGCTGGTCCAATTTTTAGTGCGGAAATGTAAAAAAAATTAAAAATAAAAAATATAAAAATAATATATCTCAAACTCAAATAGCTACAAGGAAGGAATAACATTTTGGAATCTGCGTAAAATTTTAGTTAGGAAATATAAAAAAATACAAACTATAAAAAAACTTATTTAATATTTATAGTAATATGATTAGAGAGCTATTAGAGACCTTTATTGAGGTTACTCGTTAAATCAATGCCTTCTAAATTAAATTTTGGCTTTTTTTTTTAACTAAAGATCCAGGGTATTCGCCGCAACCGATGGAGGAGTCGGGGGTTCTCTCGCCTTCCGGGGATAAGGGGTAGGACTAATTCTCGGGAGGGTCTCCGGACCCCCCCGCTCTTTGGTTTTGGGTGTCGCGGGGCCTCCGCCCCTCCCTACGGGGTATGAAAAGTCCCCCATGTGCTCTCCCGTCGTCGAGCCCCTCATTGCCAGTTATACCTTTAAATAATTATATATATATTATGTCCTGCTCCTAAAAAAAAATAGCCATATTATTTTATTTATTTATTCTTATTTTTTTTACTTTTCCTAGTAAAAATTTACAAGGATTCCAAAAATGTATTCCTTTTCGCTTGGTAGCTATTGTAGTTTTGAGATTTTTTTTTTTTTTTTTTTTTTTTTTTTTTAGTTCGCAATCCAATTTTGCCAGGATCAAATGTGTTCCAATTTCCTGTAGCTATTGTTTTTTTGAGAATGTGT
Organism: Trachelipus rathkii; assembly: GCA_015478945.1. Classification (NCBI taxonomy): domain Eukaryota; kingdom Metazoa; phylum Arthropoda; class Malacostraca; order Isopoda; family Trachelipodidae; genus Trachelipus; species Trachelipus rathkii. The sequence goes on from JABUQX010088374.1 coordinate 23,834, forward strand.
CGATGATAGTTGTGGTTTTATACCAATTTCAACCATATCATTATATATATATTTTTATATATATTTATATATATATATATATAATATATATATATATTAATATTATATAATTATATATATATATATTATAATATATTAAATATATATATATTATATTATCATTATATATATATCATTATATATATATTATATATTAACGTTATATATTATTATATATTATATATATTACTAATATTATTATATATATTATATATAACTGTATATAAATACATTAAACTTATTTTAAATATAATTAATCTTCTTTTTTCGTGTTTTAATTATTAAAAAAAAAAGGTAAATAATTACTCAAATATTTAGTCATTTACTTTAACTTTCGTTGTGCGGACATACTGTCTAGACTTCAACGTC
>JABUQX010088375.1:0-46401 GCA_015478945.1 Trachelipus rathkii
TTCGTAAAACACGCATTGCCCGAGGAAATCCTTGAATAGGCTCCGGCCCGTCAGGGATGGTGGTGACGAGAACTGATGAGAGATATAATCCCCTTTATTAGATCAGAGCAATAAAGCTAGCCAAAGCAGCTAAGCTATAGAAGGTGCCTAAAGCTTTATAGGCGAACTTACCTCAATAATTTAATAAATGAGAAATCCTCTTAAAAGCCTTAACATTTAAAGTCAAAAACGTTATATTTTGAGTAAGTATTATTATTATTTTTATTATTATTATTGATTATTATTATTATTATTATTATTATTATATTAATTTATTATTATTATATTATTTATATTAGTATTATTATAATTTTATTATTAAATTGATTATTAATTAGTTATTATTATTATTGTATTATTATTATTTATATATTATTATTAATTATTGATTATTATTATTATTTTATTATTATTATTATTATTATTATTGATTATTTAATTATTATTATTAATTATATTATATTATGGTATATTATGTTATTTATTTTTAATATTTACTAGGAATTATTATTATTTTTATTATTATTATTATTATTCATTTATTAGTTATTATGTATTATTATTTATAAATTACCGTATAAGTATTAAATTCCTTAATTTATATTTCCCGGATTTTTCAATGAAAGCAATTGAGTTCAAATATTAGTTATGAATATTACTACTTTGCCATTTTTCAGTTAAGTTTAATTCGTTACATATTAACTAAGAATATTGAAGATTTTTATTTACAATTAAATTAATATAAACCTTCTTTCATTTATAATATGATTATAAAAATATATCCAATATATTTAAAAAATTATTTATTAATTTAGAAATAATAATATATTTTATTTTGAAACTGTTTTTAATTTTTATTATGTTATTATGTATTATTATTATTATTCGAATTATTAATTAATTATTCATTATATATAAATATATTTTTATTTATTAATATTATTGTAATGTTTTAATTATTTCATATTATTCATTTACTTTTACTTATTAATTATTTTATGATACCTTATATTATTATTATTATTATATGATAAATTATTATTATTGTATTTAAATAATGGAATGCAATATTGTATTAATAAATAAATATTAATACTTACTGTTGAATTGGTATTTATTTAGATAATTTTGCAATAGCGGAAAAGCGGTGATATATTAAGGGAAGGGTGGACGGATTATATCAAGAGTATTACTATTATTATTTTTGATTTATTTAACCTTAGGTATGTTATTATATCGTATGTGAATTATTTATCCTTTATTCTATTAAATGGATATTGATCTTGTATTGAATATAATATGCTAATTTATTGATCCTGATTTATAAATTCATTATTATTATTAGATTCAAATTTTATAAAATCCACATAAAAATATCTCACTTTTCATTATAATATCTACAACTTTACCAAAAGCTATACAACCCGAAAAGTTAGCATTGAGCGATGCATGTGCCTAATAGCATTTTATTTAAAAATTATTTATTATTATTAGTTATTAAAACAAAATATTATATAACTTAATAAGGTATGTGGATTAATTATACTTTGACTTAAACTGTTAATCCAAACTACTAGTCATTTGATTGTAATTTATATAAAAAAATTTAGTAGATGATTATAATTTCGATATATATACTTATTTTAATTATTTATTATTAGTTATTTATTTTTAATTCATGTATAATATTTATAATTAATTAAATAATTAATTAACTTATCATTATGCCAGAATTAATATATATATTATTGAGAATATTTATAGTATTAAGTATAATTTACTAGATTATCTATTATATTATTGAGGTGAGTTTAATTGACTAAACAGATTATAATTGATTTATTCATTATTATTATTATTATTACTTATTTTAATAATCTATTATTATATTGATTCCACGCTCTTTGAAGCAAAAAATGGGGAAGTCACAGTGCGAGTAGGTTTCACTCGCACCACGAGGGTACTATATCTCAGTGGTAGGAACGATGACAGGCTAAAGAGAAACAGAGGTGCGTAAACACAAAAATCCACCCAATTTCTAAGGAATTCTCCTTTCGTTGCTGCAGGGTAAATCATCCTGTACCTTATTCACCTATTTATTTATTTATATTTTTTATTATTCTCATATTTATTTTCCTTTTCATTATTATTGGTCACTATTATCCTGATTGACTATTTCCACTATTTCTGATGCATATCATCTCTTGATACTTCTGAAATAAATAAATATTTAGATAATTTACTTATTATTAATCATCATTCACAAGATGTATTTAGTATTAATCAAATTATGAAAATACGTAAAAACTTATGTATTATTATTATTATTATTACTCTCCTATTATTTTATCATTTATCTCAGTTATTTCCTAATATTATTATTAATTATTGATTATTATTATTATGTATTATATTCACTTACTTTATCTGTTATCATAATTCTCTTCCTTATCCTTTTTCTTTTTTCTTCTTTCTTTTTATATTTATTTTTCTACTAAATATTATTAGTTATTTATTGATTCATTCTATATTACTCCCATTCTACTATTTTATTATTAATTATTATCTATTTTTATTAATTCATTACTCACTGTCACGTATTGATTCATTTATTTACTTTAGTTATTCAATTATTCTTATTAATCTTCATTATTACTTCTAACTTGTATTGTATGGGCATTCCAATGGCATTGCTCTTTTTCAAAACTGGACTCCCCCCCTGGGGGGGGGTTAACAGCTGACCCCTGAATATGTGAAAATGTAATTATATTATTTCTTATTGGAATTATTACTTATATTATCATCGAAAACTCAAGTAAAACTCATCACATTAAATTTATCCAGTGAGGTTTGAGGATATCCGTTATCTCAAATAAAATCTATTATCCCATTTCATTATTACTCCAGCGCTCGCGCTACATTGTTCAAAGTTCTTCATAGAATCTTATAAATTTTTATAGATATTATTTTACGGAGTGTGAGTGTGGCAGCTGTGCGATTCCTATCCATTTTTAACTGGTAGATAGTATCTCACTATGAGTTAATTATTGATGATTAACTCTGTATTATTTCAAATTTTCAAATTTACTTCCGAATAAGATTATAGTCGATTAATTTCATAATTATCTATAATATAATAGTCTATATTAACTGAATTATTCAATTCACTATAAAATTAACTCATCTCGCGTATACGTATTTATAATTATGATTATTATCATTATGCGACATAACTAATTGGTTTTAAATGATATGAAATTAAATTAAATTGCTACTATTTTATTTTGTTTTATTATGTATTATATTGGATCTATTATTAGTCTTAATAGGATTCGATTAGGGAGAGTTGGATTGATTATTTAACTATATAATCTACTAATTATTTATTTATTATTATTATTACTCATTGATTTTAAGTTCGATTAAATGATTATGAGTTTAAATCTCAATTATTATTTATTATTATTTATTATTATTATTATTGATGCGAATGTATATTACTTGATTAGTTTTATTAATATTAGCTCGTATATTATTTTTCTAGAACTGAAACTATCATGAATATTGATTCATAGTATTCTTAGTAAATTTTTATTGATCTATTATGTATTTATTATGTATTAATTATATTGGATTATATTCCAATTAATTATTATATTATAATTATTATTAACTTATTATTAATAGTATTTACTGATTATTAATTATATTAGTATTTCAATATTAATTTGAATATTAAATCACTCTGATTATATTCATTATTATATGATTGATTATTATTAAAATCTTATTATTTGATTAATATATTAATGTAAAATAATTATTGAGTTATGAAAAAAACTCATTGTAAAAGCTATAGATAGATGTCCGGGAAGTAGTGGCACTAGGGTATTCAATCATCACTTATGGCAATAATTATTTGTTAGCATTTATCTTCTTTCTAGGTAATCCTCTTTGATTATTGATGAATCAATTATTTTCAGGATTAAAATTTTATTTCTTTATTATCATTGGTTGATTGAATTATTTATTTATTTATATAAATTATTCATTACTTCATATATCGCGAAGAATGTATGTATTATTGATTATTATTGAAAGCACGCGATTTATGCGCCTAAATTATCCCCTAAGTTATTAGGTAGGTTTACTGGTAGACTCTATTTAATGTATTATATATTATTCATTATTTAATTATTAATTATTAGAACTGTTATTATACATTCTTCTTCTTATCTTTTTCTTTTTTCTTTGTTTATTATTAATATTCTTTATATTATAAGTTTATTTATTAAATTATTATTGATTATTTTGTTATATTATTATATTAATTATTTATTATTATTAATTATTAATGATTATTGATTATTTAGTTAATTTATTATTAGTTTATTATTTATTAATTATTATCTATTATTATTATTATTAAGTTATTAATTAATTATTGTTGATTGATTGTATTAATCATTATTATTATGATTATTATTATTATTATTATTGTTATTCATTAATTATTATTTTTATTACTGCTATTTATATCTGATTATATTATATTAATTTATATGATTATTGTATTATTATTATTACTACTATTAATTTTTTTATTATTATTGTATTATTATTAATCTGAAAGTTTTTCAGTTATAATGTTATTGAATTATTTATTGATTATTGATTGTAGTATATTTATTCAATAATTTACTGGTATGACTCTTGCTTATTATTTATTCTCATTATGTATTATTAATTTAATTATTTATTATGATTTAATTATTATTAGATTATATTATTATTTGCATCGTAATTTAATTTTATGGATTAGGTTAAGAATTAAATATGATTATTATTATGGAGTTTGATTACATGTGAAAAATTTTACAATTCGAATATTATACCATTATTATGTAATAATTATAGCTACGTTATTATTATGATTATTACTTTAATTAATGTATACTCAGACTATTTATTATTCTGCCATTATAACTGTTATTTATAATTTTGATTAAATCAGATTATTGTTGTAATTTTAATTCAACTGATTATTTATCATTGAGTGTGAATTAATTCACATTCATACACACACTTGTGTGTTAAAATTATTTTTATTTGAGTAAATATCGCAGTATTATCCAAATAACAGAGCTGAATGTAACTTGATGGTTAGTTTCAATTATTTTATTATTTCCTAATTATCTAATTTGTTCTATAATTACAGCATATTAATTGAGTTTGTATACTTAAGTGAGTGCGATTATTATTTCATTCGTCGATTTGATAATATACTGGATTCTCATTATCTATCTTTATGTAGCAAATCATCATTTAATAGGTATTCAATAATAACCTATTAATCATTATTATTAATATTATGTATTGATTGTAACCTAATTATTGAGATTATGGAAAAAGCATAACAATCACATAGTCTCACTATAGATAGTCGCGATACGAAAGATACGACGGTCAGTGCGTCACCCTTAATACAAATAATGATGCTACCACCTATGACATATATTACCATGTGATGTATCCTATTTCATTATTATTATTATTATTATTATGTATTATTAATTAGTCCAGTTGATTGTATTGATTTATAAAATATCCTATATGATTGTTATTCAATTTAATTAATAAATAATTCACCATATCCTTATAATAATCACTTATTTTGAAATTTAGATTAGTATTGGATATAATTATTATTAATTGCTTAATTTATTATTAATTATGTTAAATAAGATCTCATTAGATCTATGATATTAATATATTTATTCATCTATTTTATCATTATTTAAAAATTATGTGAATTTTTATTTCAAAATATTATTTCTCTTATATCATTATTATTATTATTATTGGACTGTTTAACAGAGTTTTGAAAAGTTATCAGCAGCTAACGTAGTATTATATTAATTATTTATTAAATATTAAAATAATTTCTTAGATTACTATAAAACTTAATATTTATGATTGAAGAATATGTTACAAGAATATATATATTTTCTAGTTATTATTAGGGGAGCTGGGACTTGAGGATCCAGCTTATTATTTAGTGAAATAATGAAGATTGTTATATATTATTAATTACAAATTAATTACAATAATATATATAAATAAAATGTCCTCATATAAAATTTAAGATTATTAATTATCTATTAAAAAAAGTGACTCTATAAAATTAAATATGTCCATTATATCCCGATAGTGTATTTTTCCAAAGATTTATTTAAGCTGATGAAAAATTATTGGCTACAAAATTAACGTTATAAATATAATGTTACAATAATATCTGATTAAAATTTTATTTAAATTATATAAAATTTGATAAAAAATGTAACTAAATATAAATTTATTCAAAATCACGTGAGAAATTAGAGTGGTCCAAAAATTGAGTCCAATCACCTAAATTTGAGCACGCATTTATCCACCCTAAGATTATTACTATATATTTTCACCATATTGTATTTAGCTAGTGTTTCACCAGTATATATAAAATGTATAATAATTATATTTTAATAAAATTGTAATATATATTGGATAATATTATTTAATTATTGAATATAATTGAATTATAATAGTAATAATTAAATTATTATTATTTAATTTAAAATGATATGTAAATTTAAATTATTATTATTATTATTATTATTATTATATAATTTAATAATTTACACAGATTACATTATTTACAACATTCTAAAATAATTAATAATTAATTTTTTAAAACTAATATTATATTATAATTAATTTAATTAATTTTAATCATTATCTAATTAATATATTATTATCATCATTATTATTATATATTGAATTATTAATTATTTATATATTATTATTATATATACTTATTAATTATTATTACTTATTATAATTCAATTATATCTAATTATAATTATGTTAATTTATTATTAATTTCATATATTTATTATTAATAATATTATATTATTATGTATATATTATTTTTATTATTATTATTATTATAATATTAATTATCATTATATTGTTAATAAATTAATTATTTGAGTTTAAGCAAAAAGTACTGCATAGAGCTACTACATAAACCTGACATCGGTATGGTCCGCATCACATCACATTGAATATTGAATATCATTAAAGGCCAATTACATTAATTTATTGAGTTAATGAGTAATGTACATACAATATTAAATATAATTACTATTGTAAAAGGAACGAGAGCAATCTAGCAGATATTGTAGATGCCATTACAAAATTAAATAGGCTGTAATTAACCATAGAAATTTTGCATGTATGATAAATTGTAATTATAAGGGCTCAAAGGCACAACATACACTGGAGTGATTGTCAAATTAGTAGACCATTAATTCAGATAGGAGAGAAATTTGCATCTAAATTTATGTTTGGCTTATTTGAATTTGTAATATAATATAATAAATTATGTTTGCTATTTTGAATAATTAGAGATAAAAGTAACTGCTATATATCTTTGAATAAAATATTTTTTTTGAATTTTGATTTAATTATTATTCATTAATTTATAAAATTATTATTACAAATATATTATATCTATTAATTATTATTGATTAAATTATTATTATTATTAATAAATTATATTATTATTAAATTATTAACATTATATTATTGAAGATATATTGTTTATTTTTCTTAATTCATTTTTATTTGTTTTTGTATTTATTGTTATTGTTGTTGTTATTCGTGATTTATTATTGTTAATTGTTATTGTTATTGTTATTCGTATTATAAATCTTGTTATATGTATTTTATTTTTATTAATTATTATTATTATGTATTATATATTATATTTATTATTATGTATTAAATTCATTAACTTTTATTATATTATTTTTATAATATTATTTATATTACATGATTATTATTCAGTTAATTATTTATTAAATTCATTATTATTATTATATTATTATATATATTATTATATTTTTTTATATTTATTATATTATTATTATTATTATGTATTATATTAGATATTATTATCATAATTAATCATTATATTACTTTATTATTTAAATATTATTTAAATATTCATTAATGTATTATTATTTAAAATCCTTGATTTAATTCTTAATAATTGTTATATATTATTATTATTTAAAATAAATTATTATTCAAATTATTAGATTATTAATAATTTTACATATATTCTTGTTTAAAAGTTTATAAATATTTATTTTTTTTTAATAAATTATTATTATGAATTTTTTTTTTTTATGTTTTAATTATAATTTATTATCTATTATTTATTTAAAATTATAATTTATTTAATTATGCATTGGAGTTAAGCTATACAAAATGTTTATTTTTAATTATGATATTATTAATTATTGATTATTATTTTTATTATCATATTATTTACACTAATTTTGATTACTCCTATTCAAAGTTCAAACCTACAATTGTTAAACAAATTACCAGTGAAAATTAACAGGTAGGAATAAGTTATTATATAATAACAGAAATCAACACTTATTTAATATAATTTTACGTATCATAGTAAACAATGCCTTTTCAGTCACCAAGGAAATCCTAGAAAACTACAAGATCTACTATTTAAATAAATTCATACCTTCAAAAATTATGTCGAATTAAAAGAAGTCATATCAAAACATATTTATGTAATGAACGGAGAAAATAATATTTTTATATCATTTTTATGATGCCTTTTACCTCTTTTTTTTTAACTTAATTTTAAGAATTTTGCGAGAAGCAATTAAAAATACTGAAACCCTTAAATTTTGATTTGAAGATTGAATAGTTTTACAATATTAATATTTAGTTTATAATATTTATTTTGTAATAAGACAAGATTATATATGAGAGATATAATATTAATAGCCAGCCAATAGATTACTTCTATAGATATAAAAAAATAATAATTAATACAATAGATTAAAAAAATTAAATAAAAGAATATAAAGAATAATACATAGGAGGAAGTAAATTAATAAAATAATAGGACCAGTCTTAGATATATAAATATAAAACACCACAAATATATATATATAAAAAAAAAAAATGGGGGGTTAAAAAAAAAAATAATGAAGTATAGTGAATAATCATAATAATATGAATAAATAAAATAACAATAGAAATAATTTAAAAATGAATTAACAAGTCTAGGCAAAGAGATAAGCCAGAAAAGATTTGATGGATTATGGTTCAAATGAATCAATATATCCCATAAGGAGATAAAATATAATAAATAATACATGTGAAAAAGGATAATCCATTGAGGTAAATAATAACTAACATAATAATATTTGACACAAATTCATAACAATATAATAATTCATAATAACTGAATTTATAGGATAATATATACATAATAATCAAAGCAGTATATTATAATCAATAAATAATAATATCAACAATAACTAATATATAATAATAAATAATCTAATATATCAAAAGAAATTTTTTGCGCGAGCTAGCATTGTAATTTTAAATATAAGTTATCCACTTTTTTAAAGCTTACACTAACTTCAACTTCCTAAAGAGTATTTCATCTAATAAGTTTTCCATTATCTTTTACACCTATATTCGGACTCACATAATTATTTCTGTGAAAAATATATTAAATAACAAGAGAAAGTATATATCAAGAAGTATCACGATATATCGAAATGTCACCTGAGCCAATAGACTGCACAGAGAGACTAAGTATTGACTTGTAAATATTTCGAATTTCAAAAACGCCAAAGCGAATGCAGATTAAGGAGCAATTAACCGCAACACTATCAGGTTATGGAATTCGGGCAGACTGTATAAGTAATATATAATAAAAAAGGCAACACTTTATGTGTATCCAAAGATCTAAGTTTTGCACCGTGATTATCTAACTATATGTTTTTATTTTAAAATAAAATTGTAAAATACTGGCTGAATTCCTGCTCAAGCGAAAGAGTTGAAATTTCTATATTTGTAATAATTATCAGACCTGAGATACTATTGCACAATTTTAAGATTATATAACATAGTTAATTACAACATCACAATAGATTCACCTATTTTAATACCTAGCCCAGTTCTATATACTTATAAACATCACTCCCTTAGTTAGAGATGCTGCTTGTAAGAATTTTCAAAATTTATAATCTTAATTCTTTGTTTAAAATTAAGTGTAAATCACTTATCAAAATATCACTGAAAGATATTCGAGAAGAGTCAAAATGCCGGAACCTCGGAGAACCTGTTTCAGGTAAAACTTGCTAATAAATACAATAATGTGAAAAAATCTCTACTTTCTTGACTAACCATTTTTATTTTGTGCTAAAAAAATGAGTATGTAATAGAAAATATAATACGTGAACCACGAATATAAAGCAAATAGGAATTAAAAATTCAGAGAGGGAGAAAATCGTCAGTCTTAAGTATCAATTTGAGAAAAGACCAACTTAATTGTAGTAGAAAAAATACTAGAATAATAATAATACATCAGGTATAACCACTAATAAGTAATAATTAAATATTAAAATAGAATTAAATAATACAAAATAGGATAATATATATATATTAAATACATAAAAGATAATACATAAATAAATAAATAAATAAATAGAAATTATAAAAGTAATAAATACAAATTAATACAATAATACTAATTTAAAATGAACCAAATATCCCAAGTAATAATATATTCATTACATTATAGAGAGTATAAATAATAATAAAACATATTGCGATAGTGACTTATATAATGAATGACATAAAAGATTATAAAATAATATTAATTCAATTATCATAAGCACGAAATAACAGTACCAATTAAATACCAATAATAATAATTAATAATAAAAAATTCTATAATATAATAAAGATAATTTATAATTATAATTCTGTAATATTTAATTAAAAAGTATATATAGAAAAAATTAATTATATGAATAATAATAAATTAATAAATTAACACACGCCATGTGATTCTAAATAATTAATATTTAAAGATATACATTATAGTAAATTCATAAAAAAATACAAGAATAGAATGTTGGCCCTAAAAATGCTGTGTACACAATCTGGTCTCTAATATACTAACAGTAATAATAGTACAACACAGAAAAATGAGATTAATAATAATAAGTTAATATATAATTACTATCATTGCCCCCACTGTCACCATCATTATCATTACCATAAAATAATACAAGACTTAATTATATAACATAATAATCCTAATAATAATCAATAATTTATTTAACATATTTAAATATTATATAAATATAATATAATTAAACTATAAATCTATGAAGTAACCATTAAACGATATGAGGCACATCAATCCACTCATAGTTACCCATAAAACAATATTAAATAATTATAATAATAAAATCATAATAATATATAACATAATAATAAAATATGGTTACCTCAACCATAAGTTGAATTATAAAGGTTAACTAATTTGGTCATAAAATAAAAAATAAAACTAATCTTACAAACCTCATATTAAAATACTCCAGTGACGGGGTATTAAGGCTCCAAAAAGAAACTAACTAACAAAAAAAGAGTGATGTCATTTTGAAAACTCAAACAATTATAAAAAATATTAAAATATTAAATAACCAATCCAGAATGGATTTTTCGATTCAGCTCTTAGTAAATTTATAGTTAAATAAAATCTTAAAATTATATATATAAAAAACTATCACCCAAACTTAATAGACTACCCGTTAAGATGTAAAGCAATGCATATCGCACTCTGCAAAGAAAAATGTTTATCAACTTAAAGCATAATCATAAACTTTAACTAATTATATATCAATTTAAATTTAGAATACTCTCAATGTTAAAATTAGATTAATATTAATTATTTTATATTTTTTAAGGATTATAATATTTCATAAATAAAATAAATAAATTTATTATGACGAACTAAATATATGGATTTAAGTTGTTTTATGAGGTCCACTAATGGCGGAAAGGAAGATATGCCGGACAGTATGGTTTTTTATAAAATAAAAAGCTTGCCTCCCTTCGCGCGCTCGATTACCAAATTCCTGAGAAAATTGGTCATTCTATTATTCATTTTTTATTTACTATGTGAATTTATATTTGAAGGATAATATTAGCCGAGCAATTTGTAGTTAGACTTAGGGTGACTTTATAGCTGTGTATCAAATCTTCTTTGGTATTTGTATTCTTAATAGTTTTTGTTAAATTTTTTTATTCTATATTTTCTGAGAGTTCATTTTATGTGTATGACAATCCATTATTTCTTTGAGATATCAGTTGGAATAAATATTTTGACCCCAACTCCGACTCATATGATACGTTAAAAGATTTTTGAATGTGTTTTTTTAAAGTAGGAATTAGATCAGTTTGAGAGAGTTTTTTTTCTTTGTCCTAAACTGATCTAACTGGGCGTATCGTTATTTAAGTAGGGTAAACTGGGAAAGGTTACGTACGTTTGAGTTTTATTTTTATTTATTATATCTCTGTTCATCGAAAACGTGATTTTAATAATGCTTAGAGCACATTAATTCTGATGTTAACTTCAGGTTTGATTCAAACGCCTCAGTTTGATGGCATATTATATTCGTGTATACCGTATATTTATTTACCTCTTTGTTTTTATGGAGCGTTTATGTCTGTTGTTGTGTGCTCGGCGGTTACCGTTGTGGCTGCAAGTGGTGTTGGTGTGCTATGTGTCGCTGTAGATGGTATCTCGAATGTAGACGGTGGTCACTGTTCTTCTCGTGTGTGTGTGTGCAGAATGCAGATATCCATCTAGATCCGTGCCCTTCGTCCTAATCTCTACTCTCACCAAAACATTCCTCCCCTGCTTAATTCAACCTTCTGCTCCGTTGAAATACCCCTGTTCTCCCGTAACTGAGCCCTTAATCAATCTTTTGCTGCTTGCGTCTTACTCAGCCTCCCACATTCCTAAGACATTCATCTCCTCTCTATCACTCGTTAACGTCCTAACGATAACTTGAATTCTCAAGTCCTTCTCCTCGTCTCAAAAAGTCGGTGGATGTTTGTCTAGCTAATTGATTATTAAACATAATAAATATACTAATACTCTGTTATAACCGCTCGAGAAATCATCGATATACCTTAATTTCGTATTAGTTCTGTAGCTTAAAATTACTATATCTTTACCCTTCTAATTAATACTATACAATTACACTTAGATTAATGCTACTTGCACTAACTTTAGTTCTCTTATACTAACAAAACATCAGATTATATTTTAAACTATATAGCCTTTTTTTGAGAAATTATCACTTACCTTACTCTATCTTAAACGAATCATCATTGTGATATTTATTAATATATCATATAATTACATTTATGTACATATATATATATATAACAATAACTATATAGAGGTCCCTGAATTTATAGGATGTGGCCCATATGTTTACTATATAGTACACCATAACCTGTGAGAAATGGTTTATAGGGATCCTCTCATACGATTTTGGGCAGGTAAGCGCTCGGGAATACAATTCATGTATACATTTTACCTACTAATATATACGTACTCTGGACAAACTAAATTAAGTAACCAACAACATCCACTATATATATGGATTACGTAGTATTATACCAAATACTAAACTATACTATCTATTCTGGTAAACACACTTTTATAACTACTATTAAGAATATATAGTATTATATTAATATATTCATATAATATATAATTATACCACCATAACTAGAATATTCCTAATTTCCTCTATATATACACTATATAACAAATCAATTTATCAATATATAACCAATGCAAGAAATTTTGCCGCCTATCCTATTTAAGTGATTAAATATAGCTGTAAAAACCTAAACTGGGAAAACTATATACTATCTGATATATAATACTTAATATATATTATATACTATTAACTTATTATCCTATCATAAATCACTAACTATATTACCACCCCTATATACTTGTATGCCTATGAGTATACTTATAACTTCAGGCACTAGTTATTGAGAAATTGACGTACTCCTAGATTGGGGGCTTTGACGCTGACTTATCTCAAGTACTAGCTAACTATAATAATTTAGGTATATAATAATATATAGTATAGTGACTTTATATATATATTAGTATATATATCAGTACTTATATATATATTTATATACATATATAGTAGTGTTTAATTATACCCTATATAATAATATATAATATAATATATAGTATATATAAGTATATATTATATATATATATATATATATAAATATAAATATAATCATATATTATATATATATCTATAATGCTATATCTTACGTGACTATGTACTGAGCAGTACACACAGCTAGTGGAAATACTTGTGTATATAAAATATGCTACTGTGAAATATATGTATATGATAGATTAAGCAGTGATACTATCTAGTAATTCACTTTCATTCAAAAAAACTAAATAAATTTGCTTATATAAATTACTTCCTCAATAATAGCTGCTATGGTATAACTGGACTCTAGACGAGATTTACGGACATTTCAGGCTAAGCATGACAAACGATACTTGCGCGGCATGAAATGATTATTATCTGTTCTCGCTCAATCACCATTTTCCATCCCCTAGTTTTTACTCTCAGCCAAATGTTTCCCCAATTTCAGGCTCAATGAAAACGTTTCAAGTGATACTTCTCGGCCGAGCAAAATGACGCTACTATCCATATCACAAACACGAATACGTGCGTCTAACCCCATTGTATATTTGCGGGCAATAATAACGGCGAATTTTCGGAATGATCTCTTCTCTGCCTCTCTTTGGATATACCCAATCATTTTGTGACTAAAAAGCATCATTCCCAATCCAAACTTCTCACACACGTTTAGAGCCTTAACTCTTGAATCCGAAATCTAATGTATTTCTCTGCTTTTGCTAAACTCCTCCAAACTGACAAGGCCATCTCTTCGGCCTCCTATATTTCCTCTATTTTTGAGCGACATAGCCCCTGTATCGTTCGATATTGTTCGGCCGAGTCATTCCGCTTCCTCCGCCTATCTCTTCTCATAGTTACCCTAATACTTGCCTTTAGCTTTGTACAAATTACCACTGTTGATCGGGTGCTACCAGGGGCTCCTGAATCTAGTGAAAGTACGTTATTGGTTGACGAAACGGGGGTCGCGGAGATTGCGTAGCATTGCCTGATATCCTCGCGTGAGAGTATCTTGACAGGGAAGTGTCGATGACCGGTGTGTCTGGCGCTCTCTCTCCGGTTCCATCCAATACTCGTCTATGCCTCAATCACTGGGCGACTTCCCTCAGTGTTGTGAGCGCCGCAATATGCTCCAACCATTCCGAAAAAAGGAAAGCCCCTGATCCTTCTAACTATCGCCCTACTGCTCTCACTTGTCTATCTAAGATCTTTGAACCCGTCTCAACTCTCATCTAGACCAATCTGGAATGGGTATGACAATAATTTCCGATCGCCAACGGCTTTCGGCGCTCGAGGTTACTGGTGATACTTTCGCTAACTAACACGATTTTAGGTTTTCTACCTCAGGAATTACGGGAACTTGCATAGTGCGCTTGAAATCCAAAGCATGTGACGGCGGTATGGCACGTCACTCCTCGCAGCTCCCCTCCGTTTGATTTCCTGCCTTCTCTGCTATCCTTTATGTCTAGCTTTCTTTCAACCGCTCAATATCGGCTGTGGTGTTGATGGGGCGACTTCTTCTTCCCTTTTCTCGTCAACAGTGTTTCCTCAGGGTCGTCTTACTCACTACTTTATTCCTTGCTTTTCAGATAATGGACTTTCTTCGTCTGCACATACTACACCTATCCACTCAAATGCCGATGGCTCGACCCTTCATTCTAAATCACTCATTCATTCTCCCTTCTTTACTTCTAGAATTGCCTCTCGTCTTAATACTATTCCGATCCATTCTCCCGCTGATACTGGAATAGAATTCCGGTGGGGGTCGCGCGAACCGTGTGAAATTTAATTCTTAAAACCCAACTTCTACAAATCTCCCCTTAAGACCACCTCTACACGTTTCCTACCTTTCGAACGGTCTCTCGTCATTTCCCTTGCACAACTGAGACCAACATCCGATGGCCTTAACATAAACAAAAAAAAAATGGTCTTGGAAGAACCGACACAGTATACGAAATATGGTTAAGACTATATATAGTAGCGGCCTCAACCAAAGGGATTCGTTATATAGACTGCGAGACTTTTTTTCCCTCACAGTTCCAAGTTATGACAGGTCCAGTCACGCCCTGTAAAATGGATTACTTGCTCTCTCCATATTGGGGGCTCAGATTTCACCCCTGCTTTGTATGAGAGATCGAGTCCAAAGCTAAAAATCGACATCTATAATACTGTCCCTGTAACTTTTGGTCTACGTTCGTCTTGACCCTCATCTTATTGCGGGGCGCGATGTCATGTGTTTGGAGTCACGTAAGAATCTTTTATGTTCGTACTACGGTACCGTTTGCGCGGGTACCGAGGCAGGTATCTGCTTCAGAGGGGACGATTTCCACTAGCGTGCCGCTCTTAAGACGCCCTCAGGGCAACACAAGGGGTGCTTGTCGCACAATGAGTTTGTGTGATGTAGCCAATCTCCCATTAGTTCGATGTCCGCAGTGCCTCCTCTTCCTGCCACCCCATTCTGCATGTTCTGTGGAATTCTATCAATCTTTGGTTTCCTACTTCCAAGTTAATCGTCCTCACATATTAAAGACTCCCTCGTGCTCATGCGTGCAGCAATTGCGTGTAGTTGCATTTTTGTGCTAACACCCCATCCTTTGAATCAAGGCTTTGCGCCGCTGAGCGGTGGTGAAACTGTAAGAACAAATACAAAAAAAAAAAAAAAAAATATATAAAAATTACAAAAACTACATATAAATAATAAGTAATAGTAATAAAAATACAATAAATAAAAAAAATAATAATAAATACTATATATAATAATAATCATAACAATAGAAATAATATAGATATTATAGAGTAATACAGTATCATGGATATTAAACTTAGAATTTTAAGAATGAATAATTATATAATAATTATAATAATAATAGAAATTGAAGTAATAAAAATCAAAAATAAATAAAATGTAAACATTAATTCACGTAATAAATTCCTAATACATAATAGTTAAAATGTTGTATAAATCTAGAAAAAAAGAAATAATAAGTTCAATATGAGCATATGTAATAAAAAATTATATAATTTTAGAAAGATCTACAAACATCTATTAGAATTCTTTAACCTCCACCCAGCTTAAATCTTTATATATCTCTTATACATACTAATAATATACACATGAAACTCGAGATCAATAATAATAATATATGGATATTCGAAAATAATCGAATAAATAAATAATAGTATATCATAAATAAAATAAAATAGATAATGAGATAATAATAAGAGAGCACAAAAAAAGAAAATAAAATCTAATAAATGAGTGTGTTGTATAGGCTATTTAAATGTCAAGTTCCTTTAAAAGAGTCGTAAAAATAAAAAAAAAGAATAGGCAGAATATCCACACAAATTTCAATATAAGGATAAAAAAAAAGAAAAGAAAGAAAACATATTTAAATAAATCTTTGAGTGGAAAATAAAAAGAAGCTACCATATTAGTACATGTAAATCTATAATCTTTTTTCATTTAAAATAATAGTTAAATAAAAGAAGGTAATAAAATAAAGTAAAAAATCAGAAACGATAATAATATAGTAATACGATAATAATAAAAAATAATAAAAAAGAGATAATAATAATTAAAATAATAATAATTAATAATAGAAAAACTCTCTTTATTATCATTTAATAAATATTTCTATTGAAAGAATGATTCATATTAATTATTATTATAATAATTTATAAATATATTATATGAAAGAATTATTTTATTATAATTAACTATAACATCATTTAGTCTATTTTATTTTAATTCAGTATTAAGATTAATATAATAATACTAATAAATCAGTAATAAATTAATAATCGATAAGAAACTGAGAATGATCGAAATATGAATATATATTTATCTAGCTTTATAAAAGAATTATAATAATAATAAAATAATCATAAATAAATTAAAAAAAATAAGTTAAAAAGATAAATTAAATAATAATAAAAATAAACTGGAAAATAACGAGAATTAAAAATAGAATGTAATAAATAAATATTCTGTATTTATAGAAGGCCAACTTTATTTTGGCCTTACTAAGGAAGCTATCCACTTTTATTATTGATACTTACTTCGACTTTCCTTTAGGTAATCCAACACTGGAATATCTTAAAAAGTTGACATAACTTTTAGTAAATGTGAAGTAGGTATCTAGATTTAATAGTAAGACGAGAAGCGGCGTGGCCAATTTGCCTACTTATGGCCACGTATATCCGCTCCTTGCCGGCTTTGGGCAAGATGGATTGCGTCAGACATAGTGATATGTTTTCCCTTAATAAAATCAATTCGTTATCGTTTAAGGCAAGATGCTTTGCCTAAACACAGACTGCGGAGCGCCTATTTATTGGCAGCCTCCGAATATCCGATCAGCTGTTGTTTTTTTTTTTATTGCCCCCACAAATTTCCTATCTTGTTCGATATTTTAAAATTGTAATTTCGGTGATCAATATAAACATGTTTGATCTCAACCAACTTTTCACATTAAATTATCTTGTAAACCTCATTTATTTAGTCTCGGATGCGGCTTTGCACCCAAAATCTTAATTCACTAGAGGACTCGAGGTACGCCTTCCGAGCTCGCTCCGACTGCCGACTATCCGACTCCTCTCTGAAACCTTAATTTTAAAACCTAGTGTATAATTCTTTTCAAAATATAGAGTTCAAACTAAACGTGGATCGCCACGTGTTTAATTTCAAACAAAACTGAATGCATCTAAAAACATTAAAGAATTATTATATATTCATATTATTTAATATATGATCAATTATTATTATAGTATTAATTATTATATTATGATAATATTAGTCATTTATTATATTAATTTCTACAACTTATTATCATAATTTTAATTTTTTTCGACCAATTCTTTTTAAATTTTGTTTATAATTACATTTATATTATTTAAATATGTTTAGTCAAGCAAATATCAGGAGTTGTGGAAAGGATGGTGTTGAATCCTCCCCTGTGATCTTCAGACCTGGAATGCCTCTAACACTTAATGTAAGATAAATTTAAATTTGAAAAATAATATGAAAGTCAGTGCTGTGAGCTGGAGCGGTGAACTTGCTAAATGAACTTATATACTTGCTCTTTAAATTAAAACAATGAGCAAACACTTGAGAATAACTCGTATACAAAGAAGAAAACAGATTCTTAAATTAGGCCAATTCCACCATGTGATATAACTGATGTCAGATATCTGCCATTTCCGAACATCCAACAAATCCTACCTGAAATTGATTCAGATTTTATGTAAGAAATTGCCTTCCAAAGGAAAACTTCATCAAAATCATCATAGAATTACTCACATTAACGGGGGATCCAGTAAGTAGGTATATTTACCTTTATATATAATAATTTCTGATATATTTGACAAATGTCTTCAGTCAACATTACCCTACTTGTGACTTCAACAACCACTTAGTGCTAAAATTTCGCATTTCAACTTCGAAAAAATTTGAACATTTAGAAGACTTTGAATAAGATTTGAAAAAAATATCCAAGACAC
Organism: Trachelipus rathkii; assembly: GCA_015478945.1. Classification (NCBI taxonomy): domain Eukaryota; kingdom Metazoa; phylum Arthropoda; class Malacostraca; order Isopoda; family Trachelipodidae; genus Trachelipus; species Trachelipus rathkii. The sequence continues at coordinate 19,677 of JABUQX010088375.1, forward strand.
AAAATTCGAAGTTTGCTGATTGAATAAGCGTGTGGATGAAGGCGGAAGAATAACAAGTGATATCCATTTTCCTAAAAAAGTGATTACCAAAGAGTGATTAGAAAGTGTGAAAGTTTGATACATTCTCCAAAAAAGTGATCAGAGATGATTAAAGGCGATAGAGAGCCTCCCCTATTAGGAAATAGGCATCTCTTACAGTCGAACTTAGAAATGGGGTTGCAACACATAAGGTTTTTAATATGCCTTATTGTTAACGCAAAGACGATGTAGACTGGCGACGTTAGAAAAGTGGATAGTAATATAGATGTCCAAGGCAAAACCATAATTTCGATAGAGGTTTAGGGATTTAAAGAAAAGGTTTAAAGTAAATGTTACAGAATATAAATAGTTACATTTTGGCGTCGAAAAAAAACAAAAGATCTAAATATAACTAAGTTAAAACGACTGTAATATAGCCTATAAATAATTATAGAATGGGACTATTTCTAATCTACTCAGGACGTAAATGAGTGCACCCCTATGAAAGGCTCTGGCAGGATGGCTGCTTAAAAACAAAACAATATATAATATATATAAAAATATATATTTATATATATATATATATTAGTAAATATTATATATTAGATAAACATATATATATATATATATATATAGATATCTAAGACATACTTTACTGATATATAAATATTAAATAATATATATAGTAACTTGACATTAAACGTCATAGCATTAAAGCGTAATGCTAATCAATAAAGTTGCGCTTTGTAAATTATCCTATCTAAAAGAAGAAAACAATTGAATCTAATAATGGTTGTCTAAGAATACAAAATTAATATAAAATCGATACAAAGAATCAAGGAATATAGTTAAGCAAAGAGCTTTCGACCAATCTTGGCTTTCATGTAGCTATGTTTTAATAAAATTTATAAACTCATTTATATGAAATAGCAAGCATAGCATTTCCTTTTACAGAGGTCGAAAATTTTTTTGCAGAATACCTTCTTAATCTTCTAAAATATTTTATATTAAGAACTATTAATAGAAAATGAAATTTATTCGCTAGATACTTTAAAGACAAACATAAGGGTAAGGCATTGTATAATATATATATAATTTAATATATTATGTTTTTTTGGAGGTTAGTAAATTTTAGGATATTTTATATTATATATGTATTTAAATAAATTAATGTTTAAGTTAATATAATCTAAATATAATTATATAGTAGAACGTAGTGAAAGTAATACCTTCTATATCGTGGTCGAATAATAAATATAAACTATAATAATTTTTCGGATAAAATTATACTTATCTAATTAATATAGATGTTATCTCAATACACACAGACATAATCGACTATTATTTCATTCAGAAATTAAGTACCATTTTCTCTTTATTAAAACACTAGTTACTGAACTAAAAATAAAAAGTAGGTGTTAAAGAATGAACTAAGTACAAAATTAAGTAAAATTTTATAAACTATGCATAAAATTAGAACTAGTGCAAATCAACTCGATCTTTACTAAAACATTGTAATAAGTGAGCTAGAAGATATAAAATCAAGCGGATCTGTTTTAAAACAGTGAAAACATTTTCTCCGCGACTTCAAGCGATATTTTTAAAAAACGTTTGCCTCTGAACTTCTCTTGACCTTTTTTTCCCTGGACTTTCCCTACATTTCCCTGACTTTCCAGAATAGTGTGAACCCTGTAAATATAATTGTTGATTTATAATTAAATTTGTTTTTTTTTTTTTTTAAATTCAGAGCTTTTGCCAAATCTGACTTTAACATTTTGAAAATGTTGATTTTTATTGAATTTTTAATTTTTTTTTAGCTATCTCATTGATGAGTAAATTACTTTTGAAATGATCAACTCATAAAAATATCTTTATTTTTAGTTACTCAATTGAAAGCTCTCGTCAGGTAGATTCTAATAATTTGAATGACAATCTGAAAAAAAATTTAATAAAGGTGGTTATAAAAAAAATTGCTAAAATGTTGCCAAAAAATAATGTAACATTTTGTTTGAAATTTTGGTCCTCAAAAAACTTCAGGTGTAACTGAATATTATGCTGTTTTAAATAGCGTAGAAACTATTAACTATTTATCGATCTATGTTGTAAGAATTAGGTGGTAACCTGATGCTAAAGTGGATTGATCGTTTTAAATATTTGGGCAAGAAATTAAAACTGAGTGAAGCGAGATGCTAGTCCAATGGAGGTATTTCCATTTTTCCCCCTAATCTCCTCCAGGTAATTTTTATTAGTTACATTAGATTAGGACTGCTGCAATTTGAATTCTTGAATTAATGAATTTGAATTAATCATTATTATTATTAATTTAAATTATATAATGCATTTCCTCAGATGTACGTGGATTGCCAATAAGACAGTCTTCTATCTTGGTGAAAAATGTATGAATCGTGTGAGCCCACATGGAGATGTCAGAGCAATAATGTTGAGAAGAGGAGTAGAGGTAGATGGATGTATTTTAGATAATGGCAAATTTGAATTGCTTGCTGTGAAGAAACAAAGATGAAAGGATCAGTGAATTTGATATTTATATATTATTTTACTTCTGAATTACCGGGTGGGGCCTTCAGCCCCTCTCCCTTGCTTTCGAGCAGGATGCCCATCCTCGCTTCAACTCAAGAGGTCAGGGTCGAGATTTTTTTTTAAATAGAAAAATCTGAAAAATAACAATAATTGAAAAGCTCAGAATAAAATACAGAAAAAATATCAAATTCAAAATTAAAGTTTAATAATAATAAAATTATAATAATTAATAATTAATAATAATAATAATAAATATAATAATTATATAATAATAATAATAATAATGGTGTAGTTTTACATAAAAAATATTCAATTTATAAACTAAGTCGTGAAATTATACTATGGTTTTGTAATATATACTTATATTTGGCTATATTTTTGTTGAAATTCCTCACGTTTCCTATGTCGCCTATTCATAATGTGCGATAATTATGGCAGTTGACTAAGAAATATCTATAGTTTTAACAACTTAGAGGCTTGCCACTTTTTTTTCCTAAAGAGAATTCTTGATAATTATAATTATTGTTATTCATATCCTTTTTTTTAAAAGAGTATATCCTAGTATTTTTCATAAAAATCAGGGTGACATACCTTGCATGCGCTACTTATTACCAAAATTGATAAAAGCAATCAAAAAAAAATTGAAATGATATTGTCTTTAGGAAAAAGTTATCAGCCTTCTCAAGTTAAAGTTTTCCTATGGCTTTCCTATAATAAAAAAAAAAAATTAGTGGGCCCTCGTGCTCGTTTTAAGTCCATCCTATTTCGGGTAAATAAGATTTATTAGGTATGCATAGATTTCGTGTAACCTTAAACAATATATGTAACTCTGAAATAGAAGGGCTGAAATGAGACCTTAACCGTGAGGATCAAAAAATGAAAAGTCTATGTGAGTTTTAACAACTTTGGATCAATCATTTTTTTTCCTAAGAGTGTTTGCCAATAAGTTTGTTTTTTTTTTAATATTCCATCCATTTTTTTTTAGAGTAATATCCTGTGATTTTATAAAGAATGGGGGTGAAGCCCATCTGCGCTACTAATACCAAGTTTAACACACATTAGCTACATAGAAGTTTTATTCATCCTCAGCTTGGACAATTACTTTTCTTTTTATCTTTTTTTATTTATAATAAATCAGAAATACAATACTAACTTATCAAATCAAAAACAAAACAAAAAAATAAAAATTATATCATTTTTGTAAATTAAATTATAGTTTTAAATTACCAGGGGCACTTGCCACTATCCTTAAATCTTCGTGAAATTAAAAAAACAATAACCGTATATTTTTCCAACAATGTTTTTATAGGGTAATTTTATTAGAAAACCTGATAAAAGATATATATCAATCGATAGATAGGATGAAAGGATCATGAAAACATATTAAAACACATTTTTTTCTATAGTTTTAATGTTATTCGTTTTCACATTGGCTTGAAGCCAAATTAGCTGTGTGCTTTTTATACAGCTAGCTTTCTTTCTGACAGAATTCCGTTAGAACTCTCATGTGTTGATAGCTATTTGTGCGGAAGCTCAACTGCTATACTATTAATATATCATATATATTATATTATTATATAATATCATAGGTACTATATATATAATATATATATATTAAGTATTAGTATATATATAATATATATATTAATTATTATACTATATAATCGACAACCATTTGCCTCCCCCCCTAAAATGAAATTTATGTGTGGCGCAAATAAAAAAAATTCGAGTCGCTAAATCGGTTCGCGTAATTCACGCTCCCAATTTAGGCTTGTTTTTCAAATTATTTAATTCTATTTTTAGAGATTATTTTATTTCTTTTTAGGCTTAAGTGATATTTAAAAACTGTAGTTGTTAAAATAATAGGTACAGGTTAAAGTAAGCTAATTAATAATTTAAAGTATGTATGTCTCCGTGTGATAACTGTGGACTGGTGAGAAAGGTGAATAATGTGGGATAGCTGCCCTGTTTGTGTTTTGAATGCAGAGAATGGTGTTGTTAAGAGGAGAATTGCAAAGACCTGAGTGAAGATATGCATAGGATGAAAGAAGAAGATATTTGAGTTGAGAAAGGAGGGAAGTGTTAGGTAAAAGGTAGTGGGAGTGTCGAGGTGAAGAGGGAGCGGACCCTAAGGGGTAAGACAGAATAGTGATTCACCTAAGCAAGGAAATGCAGCAGGGAATAAGGATAAAGTAGTGATAATAGTCTCAGAGAATAATATATATGGAGTTGTAGGAACTAGAAAATAATAATTTAGAAGAGAGGAATCTCGAAAGTCAAGTCACCTGTGAACCTGCAGTAACAGTTTTGAGTGTCTTTCCAGATGGGGGAGGGATCAGAGAGTGCCAAAGGTAATGTTGAGTTTTCTCTGAAGGGAAGACTGAAACATTGGTAATTGGAGACTCTATTACACGATACCTAGACACTTTTCAAAGTAAGGATAAAAGAAACGATTGAGAGTATGTTAACCAGGTGCCAGAGTGAGTGATATTGTGGATAGGATAGATAGAAAGATTGATATATAAATTTTATTCAGATGTGATTGTGCATGTGGGACAATGAAATAGGACATAGAAGGTCAGAAGAATTAAAAGCATTTTAGGAGATTGATTCAGAAGAAGAAAGTGGAAGAAGGTGCATGATTCTGGGTTTTACCTAGGTTAGGTGCAGTCAGGAATGGGGATATGGCGCCTTAAGGTTAGAATAGAAAGGGTAGGAAAATTAATGTTTTCAGAAATATTAGTTTTGATTTGGTGGAAAGAATTTTCTAGATAAAGATCTTTTTGTAGCAGATGGAGTTCACTTGAGCGTAAAGGTGTTGGACTTTTCAGTACCAGTTGGAGACTTGTTTAGCAAAAAACTAGAAAGTTGGGGTGGTGGGCCTAAACTAGATACATAATAATACAATGTAACTATATAGTGGGCTGAATAAATAAAGCTAGTGTTTGTTACAGGTTTCAAAAATCGATGATGGATAATGAATAAAACAGCAATTTTGACATATCAAATGTTTTTACAATCAAATGCTCCATAAGCCTTAAGAAATAAAAAAGATGAGCTGATTAGTTATACCATAAATGAGAATCTGGACATTATTTGCATAACTGAGGCATGGGTTAATGAAAGAATTATATGGAGACTCCTTGCAGGAATATGAAATAGACGGGTATTCACTTTATTTATACCAGCGTAGAGGAAAGAAGGGTGGTGGTGTGGCGCTTAAAGACGGTTATTGATTGTAAGGAAAATATCTTACATCAATTTAGTAACAATGAATTTAGAAACTTTGGTAATATTTTATTACATACTCGGGCGTTTTTCGGGCATTTTATAGACCTCCTGCCAGAGTCAAGAATTAGACGTGAAATTGTGAAAAGAAATAGAGGCAGCTGCCACAGTAAAGAAAAAGGTATAGCAATAATGGGTGATTTTAATTTTCCAGGAATTCAATGGTTCCTTGTCTAATATGGACCATAGTAGTCGTGCATTCATAAATGTATACTAGATAACTTTTTGACCAGATGGTCCAAGAACCCACAAGATACGATCAATACTAACTTAATATTAACTAACCAGATGAAATTTTGTGGATGAGTTAGTTGAGAGATTTAGGAACTAGTGCAATATATAATTAGATTTAATATATTAATATTGGGCCAATTGCAAGATTTTAATAGAAGATCTTTAGATTCCGAAATGGCGATATAACGAACTTTCGAAGACATGCTTAGATAGACTACTGGGATAATTTATAAAGACCAAAACTGTTTTTCATGTGGACACATTTTAAGCAAAATTTTAACGAATATTCAGTCAGTATGTTTTATAAACCCATTAGGGTGGCAAAGAGGAAACCTGTTTGGGAATAGAGAGATAAGAAAGAAAAATTAATGAAAAGCGTAGATGTTTTAAAAATATCAGGTAGTAATAAGAGGAAAGATGAATAGAAATCATAAGGAAAAATAGATGAACTTAACCAATCAATAATGAAAGGGCAAAGAGAGAGGCAGAAATTTAATTTAGCTAGAATAGTAAAATCTGAAAAGTTTTTTGCTTTTATACAATTTAAAATAAGAATAGGACAATTGGTCTAATTAAAATTGATGAAAATTTAGTGAGTTTAGATAAGGAAATGGTCAACATTTCAATGCTTATTTGCTTCAGTGTTTACTGAGGAAATATATAATAATTTTGGAGACACATAGTTCTTGTATGCATGTAACAAATAGATCTTACGAGAATTTGAAATTTGAATGTAAACAGAGTATAAAACGTTTATTTAGTAAAACATATTGAGCCCCGCCCAAGTAAATGCTGAGCAAGGCCACCTGAAGGTATTATGTAGAATTCTGAAGAGGGTAGTACAGCCATTGCATAGGCACTGTATTTGATTTTTAAGGATCTAATAGCATATTGGTGAGGGTACCCCAGATGAACTGGAAAATGGCATATTTGTGCCATTTATAAGAAAAGGTAGTAGAAGGAAAGATTTGGGAAATTAACGGCCAAGTTAGCTTAAACATCTCTGTTGTAAGGTTCGTGAAAAGCTACTGAAAGGTCATATAGAAAATATTTAGAAGATAAAAACAGGTATTGTATGACTCCCAGCACAGTTTCAGAAAGGGTAGGTCATGTCCAGACAAACCTTTTTAGAATTATGGAATACATTACTGACTGTATCGACCGAGGAGATTCCCTTTATATTGTATATTTAGACTTAGTAAAAGCTTTTTGATAAGGCCCCACAATAAGCTGATGAAAAAGTATTGCAGAATGTGTAAGGTGGAGTGGTAATGGTTGGATTAAAGAGTTTTGCGGAAATAAGAAAACAGTGTGTACAACTAAATGGGAATAATCATCATGGGAAATAGTAAGAGTGGTGTCCCACAGGTTCAGTGCTGGGGCCACTGCTATATCTTCCTCAATATATATAAATGATGTAAACCATGGACTTTAAATGCAGTTTTCTAAAGTTTGCAAGATCAATACAAAGGTGCCACCTCAGTTGGAATAGTGAAGGATGCATAAAGATTCAAAAATGATCTTGATAAACTTCTTGGGTGGCCAGATAAGTGCAAATGAATTTTAATAGTAAAGAAGTGTAAGGTTCTTCACCTAGGTACTCAATAAAAAGTTTTAAACAACGATTATGAATGGGGATTGGCTTGAACCTGTGGACCAAGAAAAGATTAGTTGATTATAACAGTAATTGATAAGTAGCCTAATCAGTGTTGGAAGCTAGAAATAAAAAGCAATAAGATGTGCCTGGCATATAAATCGCGAATGTTGTCTTACAAAGACAAGGAAGTAAATAAGTAAACTGTTATAATAGCTATAGTTAGGTCAGTAATAGAGTATTGTGCTGACAAGTTTGGGCACCTTTAAAGAAAGACATTAGAATATGCTAGAAGAAGTGCAACGAAGCAACAAGGATGATTTCTGGGTTTGAGGGTAAAGCTATGAGGAGAGGCTGAAGGAGTAGGAATGTTTTCTGTAGAAAGGCGGTTTCTCACACCAGATAAAAAACAATCTAACAAAATATTTACATCTTTTTGATAATACAGAGATCAATAAATTTTTCCTAGTAGAACTTTTCATAGTAGAACCAGGGGGCATAATAAGAAAAATTAAGAAGAAAGCATCATCTTGATATAAGAAAGCATGCATTCAGTAATAGGGTTGTTAAATTTGGAATAGTCTGCCAGAGAAGGTTGGTTGAAGTGTGACTCGAATTGCAACATTTAAGAAAAAATTGGATACGTTTATGGATGGGTTGGGATCATATAATAATTGACGAAGCCAAATGGCAGGTTTTAGTTGTGATTATTATCAGTTTAGTGGCATATGACCATAACTTAGTTTATTAATGCATCTTGAAAATAGTTGAAAATCACTCATAATATATATGAGTAATAAAGTTTTTCAAAAAATGCATAAAATGATTATCAAGTACTGCAATATTGGAAACATTCAAAACCTCTTTATACACATTAATTAACTCTTTTAATTAACTATCGTAAAAAATGAATTATAATTTATTCTCAACCTTCCAAATTTTAATTTAATTTTTTTTAAAGACTAGCTCCATGTTTACGCTTGTTGTATAGGGTTTTATGGGACCATGCAGGTCCTCCCTAACCAAATGGCCGCTCCTCAGACATAGAATACGGGCAGGACTCATGGGTCCTTGGTATTGCCAAAAGCGCTGAAAGCTCTAGCTACCCAACTATGATCTTTACTCGCCACTAGGAATCTCCCTTTACATCCAATCTAATTACAAAAATATCATGCATCGTTAATCATAACCTATAGTCCCCTATCAATTGACCGGTACATTTTGAGAAATCATAATATGCTAAATTTTTACCCCTAAATTCAATAATAAGTCCAAAACGCTAAAACCCAAACAAAAAAAGCAAACATGAGAGCAGTAGTTTGCCGAAAGGTTAGCCGATTTTAGTGACCAATATGAAAAAGTAAATAATCTAATTATTTATAATTTATTTTATTTTATTTTTCTTTTGAAGTTATTTTTGACTTTTAATAATAAATTTATTATTATAAAAGTTTTATATACCTACAACTGTGTATCAATCAAAAAAAATAACATTAAAATATTGGAAAAAATCATAGATCTTTCTTAGTCTTCTAAAACTATAATACCATCAGTTAACTGTTGCTGAAAGATTTCGATCATAGGCTTTAAGTATTTTTTTTTTCTAAATTTTTCATGAACTCTATTAAGCAACTGAAGAGCAATATTAAGGTTTGAAGGGTAAGAAGGGGAAAAAAAAAGGTTTATTGATCTTAATAAGTTTCAATATAAATCGAAATAACGTAAAAACTCTAAGTCCACCTTGAACTTAGATTATTTTCCATTTGACTTTCACACACTACAAATATCCAAGACTTTCATATTCACTTAGAAAAATTTCGTAAACTTTTACGCGATCTCATTTTTACAAATTAGAATTCATTTTGAATTTATTTGAAACCAATTTTAAATATTACTTTAAAATAAATTAAATTCCGTCAAAGAACAATATTGAATAAGAGTGTATAAGATTCAAGACTGCATTAACCATAGTCTGGTTAACTTGTACTTGATTTTGATTTTGACTTTGAACAATTGACGGCGTACTTGAAAATTTAATTTGATTATGATGTATAAAATTAGTAATATTTCCAAAATGGAATAATAGAACCATCTTTTAACTTAAAAGTAGATCCACTTATACATTTAATCAATTCTATTTGAGGGAAATACTCTAATAAATCAATGCCTAACAAGGCATCCAAATCAAAAAATAAGTTATTGGACACTTTGTACCCAGAATCAGCCAATTTGTAAGATTTATTTCTTAAACTAAGGAAAGCTTGATCTACGAATTTAACTCATAGTTTAATTGAAGACCCTCATCAATCAAGAGAGGAAGGGTGAAACAAAACTGGTCCATATATACATCAAAAACAGTCTTTTTTCAAACTGTAGTTGGTAACACCCAAATATGTTTTTATATCGTATTGAATGCTTTGATGATTCTCTATAGATATGTTGAGTTTGTCAAGCACTCATTTAGAAAGATAGGACCTTCGTGAGCCACAGTCGAAAAGGTAGCGAATTAAAATCGAAATTTTACCTCTACCAACCCTTATAGTAAATGATGGCAACAAATACAAATTATTGGCACTTTGGATTAAAACTAAGAAACATAGGTTTGTGAAGAGGTGGGGACTTTTCCTTCTGCTCTACTAAAGAGCAGCAATGGACTTATTGTTAATTGCAAACCCTTGGCAATAGAAAGAAAGTTGCTCAATTCTAGTCCAGGACACTGATCTGCAGCATTTTTAGGGTATTATTCTATATTTGAATCATTTTATAGATTTTCCAGGAGATGAAATGAACAAAACTTACATGATCTTGATTAACGTAATTTTAGAAGTGGAGGAATAATACTAGAGAAGCTTTCATTTCCACTACTACATTAGTATGGGTTTCGAAATTCTGCAAAGCAGAATTGGAGTCAGGCCTATTTTTAGATTTTAAGAACTCATTTGTCCCTTGATTTTCATTATTTTTCAATTGATAATTAGACTTATCCATTCCGAAAAGGGACTGATTTTTGCGGATCCGTCAACCGGTCTGCTTGGCGATGCGGTGAAGGTCCGTGGCCACACCCGTTGGCGGGTCCGCCCTCGCGACACACCCGCCCGGCGCGACCAGGGCTGACAATGCCCCCCGGGCCACCGCCCCTCGCGTGCCGTCACGCCCGGTCCCTACGCGCAGTCCACGACAGTCGCCTATGTCGCCGCGTTGGCCCTCCCGGTGTTGGCCCGGGCCCGCCGGTGTCCCGCCGTCTGGTGCGCGCTACCCCGCTGCCGGGCCTACGGTGGATCCTTTGTCATTCATCTGCCGGATGTTTACTGTCGCCTAGACCTGAGGGGCCGATGCCCGCACCCGGTCCGCGGCTCTTTGCCCGCTATGCCCCGCCCGCCTGATCGGCCTCGACATGGTGGCTCCGAATGCGGGCGAACCCCTGCCGAGGCGGGCCGCGGCGGGCCCCTAGTTCGCTGCCGAAGATAAAGTTACAAATGTCAGCAACGATGAGATATAAATTCCCAATTTTTCATATTTCCATTCAAATAATTGTTTGGACGCCATAGTTTGGTACTTTTCAGTAGGTCACTGTCTTACATCATGTAGTTTGACATAAATTTTAGGACGTACTATGGGTCTTACAAAAAAAACGTAGAATATACAGACATGTTGTTTCTCTTCTGTAGGTTACTATTTTACACCCTGTGATCAAATTAAAGATTGTTGCCCCTCAGGTAAAAAGTTAAAAGGTTTTACTTAATTTTAGAACCTTCTTTGAGTCGTACAAAAATGGTAATATATACTGATATGTTGGATCTCTTCAATAGGTCACTGTCGTACATTCTCTATTTAAATTAAAACTCTTGTCCCCCCCAAGATAAAAAGTTACAAGAGTCACAACGTTGATGCATTTTTCAATTTTCATATTTTCATTCAACAATTTTTGACATATTTAGGTTGGTACTTTCAGCAGGTCACTGTCTTACATCATTTAGTTTGACACAAATTTTAGGGAACGTACTAAGGGTCTTACAAAAAAAAAACGCATAAATTATAGACCTTTTGTTTCTCTTCTGTAGGGTACTGTCCTTTACATTCTGTGATCAAATAAAGATTGGCTGCCCCAAGAATACATTATGAAGTTTGACTTAAATTTTTGGCCCTTTTTTGAGTCGTACAAAAAAGGAATATATATTTTGATATGTTGGATCTCTTCAATAGGTCACTGAGTCGTACATTTTATATTAAATTTAAAAAACTGTTTCCCCCCCAGGCAAAAAGTACAACAAGAGAGCACAACGTTGGATGCTTTTTTCCTTTTTTTTTTTTTTCATTCAAAATAATTTTTTCATATTTAGGTTGGTACTTTTCAGTAGGTCACTGTCTTACATCATGTAGTTTGACATAAATTTTAGGACGTACTATGGGTCTTACAAAAAGACGTAGCATATACAGACATGTTATTTCTCTTCTGCAGGGTAATGTCTTACATTCTGTGATCAAATTAAAGATTGTTGCCCCTCAAGTAAAAGTTAAAAGGGTTTACTTAATTTCAGGACTAATTTGATTCGTACAAAAAGATAATATATTCTGATATGTTGGATCTCTTCAATAGGTCTTACATTCTGTGATCAAATTAAAGATTGTTGCCCCTCAAGTAAAAAGTTAAAAGGGTTTACTTAATTTTCAGGACCTAATTTGATTCGTACAAAAAAGATAATATATTCTGATATGTTGGATCTCTTCAATAGGTCACTGTCGTACATTCTATATTAAATTTAAAGACAGTTGCCCCCCCAGGTAAAAAGTTGCACGAGTAACAACGTTGATGCCATATTCCAATTATAAATTTTCATTCAAATATTTTGACCCATATTTAGGTTGGTACTTTTCAGTAGGTCACTGTCTTACATCATTTAGTTTGACATAGAAATTTAGGACGTACTATGGGTCTTACAACAAAAAACGTAGTATATAATAGGTTGGTACTTTCAAGTAGGTCACTGTCTTATATCATGTAGTTTTGACATAAATTTTAGGAACGTCTATGGGGGTCTTACAAAAAAGACCGTAGCATATACAGACAGTTATTTCTCTTCTGCAGGGTAATGTCTTACATTCTGTGATCAAATTAAAGATTGTTGCCCCTCAAGTAAAAAGTTAAAAGGGTTTACTTATTTTCCAGGACCTAAATTTGATTCGTACAAGAAAGCAATAATATATTCTGATATGTTGGATCTCTTCAATAGGTCTTACATTCTGTGATCAAATTAAAGATTGTTGCCCCTCAAGTAAAAAGTTAAAAGGGTTTACTTAATTTTCAGGACCTAATTTTATTCGTACAAAAGGTAATAAATACTGAATATGTTGGATCTCTTCAATAGGTCACTGGTTTAGTCAAACATTCTATATTAAATTTAAAGACCGTTGCCCCCCCAGGTAAAAAGTTGCACGAGGTAACAACGTTGATGCCATATTCCAATTATAAATTTTCATTCAAATATATTTGACCCATATTTAGGTTGGTCTCTTTCAGTAGGTCACTGTCTTACATCATTTAGTTTGAGCAGAGTTTTTTTAGAACGTACTATTGGTCTTACAAAAAAACGTAGAATATACAGACATGTTGCTTTCTCTCTGAAGGTTACTATTTTACAACCCTGTGATAATTAAAGATTGTTTCCCCTCACGTAAAAAGTAAAATTTTTAAACCTTAATTTTAGGACCTTCTTTGAGTCGTACAAAAATGGTAATATATACTGATATGTTGAATCTCTTAAATAGGTCACTGTCGTACATTCTATATAAAATTTAAGACTGTAGCCCCCATGTAAAAGTTACGAGTAACAACGTTTATAGAATATTTTATTAAAATTTCTATCAAATATTTCGACGAATATGTTATGACTGGAACTTTTCAGTAGGTAACTGTCTTACATCATTTAGTTTGTCAATAAATTTTAGGACGTACTATGGGTCTTAACAAAAAAACGTAATATATAAAGACATGTGTTTTCTCTTTTGTAGGTACTAATTTTACACCTTGTGGTCAAAGTAAAGATGTTGCCCCTCAGGTAAAAGGTTTAAAAGGTTTTACTTATTTTCAGGACCTACTTTGAGTGAGTCGTACAGAAATGGTAATAGATACTGATATGTTGGAATCTCTTTAATAGTCACTGTCGTACATTCTTTATTAAATTTTAAAGAACAGTTGCCCCCCAGGTAAACAGGTACAACGAGTAACAACGTTTATGCCTATATTCCGAATTTTAATTTTCATTCAAATATTTTTGACCCATATTTGGTTGGCAACTGTTTTTATCAGTAGGGTTACTGTCTTACATCATTACTTTAAAAATAAAATTTAGGACGTACTATGGGGCTTACAAAAAAAACGTAGAAATACAGACATATGTTGTTTCTCTTCTTGTAGGTCTTTTCTCTTCTGTAGAATTAAAGATTAAAGATTGTTGCCCCTCAGGTAAAAGTTAAAAGGTTTTTACTTAATTTTCAGGGACCTACTTTGAGTCGTACAAAAATGGTAATATATAATGATGATATTGGGATCTCTCAATTGTCACTGTTCGTAATAAATTCATATTAATTGAAAACTGTTGCCTTCCCCAGGTAAAAGAGTTCCACGAGTAACAACGTTTGATGCATATTCCAATTTTCATTTTTCCATTCAAATATTTTGAACCATATTTAGGTTGGTACTTTTCAAGTAGGTCACCTGTCTTACATCATTTAGTTTGACATAAATTTTTAGGACGTACTATAAGGTCTTAACAAAAAAACGTAGAATATACAGACATTATTGTTTCTCTTCTGTAGGGTACTGTCTAAACATTCTGAGACTCAAAATAAAGATTGTTCTGCCGCCTCAAGAAAAAAGTTAAGAAGGGTTACTTATTTCAGGACTAATTTGAGTCCGTACAAAAATGGTAATATAAACTAATATGTTGGACTTCTTCAATAGGTCACTGTCGTACATTCTATATTAAATTAAAAAACTGTTGCCCCCCAGGTAAAAAGTCACAGAGACACACACGTTGATGCTAATCAATTTTTCATAATTTTCATTCAACATATTGTTGACCCATAATTGTAAGGTTGGTACTTTTTCAGTTAGGTCACTGTCTTACGTCATGTAGTTTGACCTAAATTTTAGACGTTCTATGGGTCTTACAACAAAGACGTAGCATATAAGACTCAATGTTGTTTTTCTTCTCTGATCAAATTAAAGATTGTTGCCCCTCACATAAAAATTAAAAGGGTTTACCTATTTTTCAGGACCTAATTAGAGTCGTACAATCTATTATATATTTTGATGTATTAGATCTCTTCATGTCACTGTCGTAATTATATAATTAAATTTAAGACAGTTTGCCCCCAGGTAAAAAAGTTAGCAGCGAGTAAAACAACGTTGATCTCTTCTATACATGAAATAATTTCATTCAATAATTTTACCATATTTAGGTTGGTACTTTCGTTAGTCACTGTCTTACTTCATCATGTAGTTTGACAAAAAATTTAGGACGTACTATGGGTCCTTACAAAAAACGTAGAATATACAGTACATGTTGTTTCTCTTCTGTATGTTAGTATTTTACCCCCATGTGATCAAATTAAATAGTTGTTTCCCCCTCACGTAACAAAGTTTAAAAAGGTTTACTAATTAGGACCTTCTTTGAGGTCGTACAAAAAGGGGTAAAAATATAAACTGATATGTTGGATCTCTTAAATAGTGTCACCATGTCGTAATTCATATAAAATGTAAAGAGCTGGTTGCCCACCAGGTTTAAAAAGTTACACGACTAACAACGTTGATGCTATATTTCAATTTGAATTTTCAATTCAAATATTTTACGCATATTTAGGTTGGGTACTTTTCAGTAGGTCACTGTCTTACATCGATTTAGTTTGACATAATTTAGGAACTACAATGGCTTCTTACAAAAAAATCGTAATAATATATCAGACATTTGTTTCTCTTCGTAGGTTACTATTTAGTTACACCCTGTGATCAAATTAAAGATTGTTTCCCCTTCACCGTAAACAAGTTACAAAGGTTTTAGCTTAATTTAGGACCTTCTTGTAGTCGTACAAAAATGGTAATATATAGTGATATGTTGGATCTCTTCAATAGGTCACGTCAATTTACTTCTAAATTAAATTTAAACTGTTGCCATCGGCAGGTAAAAAGTTATCAAATGTCACAACGAGATGCTATTCGCAAATTTTTTCATATTTTCATTCAAATTTTGACCCATATTTAGGTTGTACTTTTCAAGTAGGTCACTGTCTTACATCATGCAATTTGACTAAATTTTAAAACGTACTATGGGTCTTACAAAAAAACGGAAGATATAAAGACACATGTTGTTTCTCTTTGGTAGGTTACTATTTTACCACCTTGTGGTCAAAGTAAAGATTGTCTGCCTCCTCAAGTAAAAAAGCTGAAAAGGTTTTACTTAATTCAGGAGCTATTTTGAGTCGTAACAGAAATTGTATTATATACGATACGTTGGATCTCTTTAATAGTCACTGTCGTACAGTCTATCATTAAATTTAAAAACTGTTGGCCCCAAGGTAAAAAGTTACAAGAGTAAAACTTGATGCTATATTCCATTTTCATATTTTCATTCAAAATATTTTGATGACCCATATTACGGTTGGTACTTTTCAGTAGGTTACTGTCTTAAAACATCATGTAGATTGACCCATAAATTTA
Source organism: Trachelipus rathkii (assembly GCA_015478945.1). Classification (NCBI taxonomy): domain Eukaryota; kingdom Metazoa; phylum Arthropoda; class Malacostraca; order Isopoda; family Trachelipodidae; genus Trachelipus; species Trachelipus rathkii. Next base: position 36,065 of record JABUQX010088375.1, read on the forward strand.
GGAACGTACTATGGTCTATACAAAAAACGTAGAATATACAGGACATGTTGTTTCTCTCTGTAGGGTACTGTCTACATTCTGTGATCAATAAAAAGATTGTTGCCCCTCAAGTAAAAATTAAAGGGTTTACTTAATTTTCAAGGACCTAATTTGAGTCGTAAAAAAAAGTAATATTATTTTGATATGGTGGAATCTCTTCAATAGGTCACTGTCGTACATCTGGTATATCATAAATTATAAAACTGTAGCTACAGGTAAAAAGTTAAAAAAGACACACTTGATGCTATATTCCAATTTTCATACTTTTATTCAAATATGTTTACTTAATTTTAGGTTGGTACTTTTCAGTAATCACTGCATCTTGACATCATGTAGTTTGACACATAATTTTAGGACGACCTAATCGTCCTTACACAAAATAAAACGTAGAATATAAAACATAATTTTTCTCTTCTTAGGGTTACTGTCATATACATTCTGTGTTCAAACAATTAAAGAATGTTTGCCCCTCAAGATAAAAAGTAGGAAGCGTTTACTTATTCAGGACCTGATTGAGTCGTACAAAAATGCGTAATCATATTTTGATATGTTTGGATCTCTCAATAGGTACTGTCCGTACATTCTATATTAATTTTTAAACTGTTTGTTGTCCCCAGGTAAAAGTTACAAGAGTCACATGTGATGCTATAGTTTTTCTCTTCTTATTTCATTCAAATATTCTTGAATCCATATTTCAGTTGGTTCTTTAGTAGATCACTGTCATATATCCAATTGTTTGACCCAAATTTTATTACGTATGATGGGTCTTACAAAAAAAAACTATTATATCACAAGACATGTTGTTATCTACTTCTGTAGAGGTTACAATCTTACACCGCCTGTGGTCAAATTAAAGATTGTGTCCCCTCAAGTAAAAAGTTAAATAGGTTTACTCAATTTTCAGGAAACTAATTTGAGTCGTTCAAAAAAAGGGTAATAAATACTGTATGTTGGATCTCTTCCAATAGGACAAATTGTTAGATTTTCTAGTAATTAAAATTTAGTAAATTCTGTTGCCCTCCAGTTAAAAAGTTACAAGAGTCAACGTTGATGCCTTTTCAATTTCATATTTTCATTCATAATTTTGACCCATTTTCAGGTGTGGTAAATTTTCAGTAGGTCACTGTCTCTACATCATGTAGTTTGACTAAATTTTAGGAAAAATACTGAATGTGGCTTACAAAAAAAAAGACCTAACAATATACAGACATGTGTTTCTCTTCTGTATTGTTACTAATCATTACATTCTGTGATCAAATTAAAGATTTTGGCCCCTCAAGTAAAAAGTTTAAGGTTATCAATTTTAAGATACCGGCGTACTTTAGTCTAAAAAATGGGTAAAAAGATACTGATATGTGATCTCTTCAATAGGTCACTGTCGTACAGTTCTATATAAATCTTTTAAAACCTCTTGCTCCTCATTTAAAAAGTTACAAGAGTCACAACGTTGATGCTATAGTTTCAATTTTCATCATTTTCATTCAAATAATTTTGACCACCATGTTTAGTTGGTAACTTTTCAGTAGGTCACCTCTCTTACATCATGTAGTTTTACTAAATTTTAGGAAAAATATCAATTAAATCGTCTAAAAAAAACCGAAGTGATATAAAGAACATGTTGTTTCTCTTTTGTAAGGTTACTATTTTACACCCTTGAAATGAAATTATAGATTGTTGCCACTAAGGTAAAAAGTTAGAATAGGTTTTACTTTAATTTAGGACCTACTTTGGGTCGTACAAAAAGGTAATATAAATACTGATAGGTTGGATCTCTACAATAGATCACTGTCGTTACATTCCTATATTAAATTTTAAAGACTGCTGCCCTCGCAGGTAAAAAAGTACAAGAGGTACAACGTTGAATGCGATAATTCCAATTTTTATATTTTTCATTCAAATATTTTTACATATTTTTATACCTGGTACTTTTCAGTAGGTCCTTGTCTTACATCATGTAGTTTGACATATATTTTAGGAAGAACCCTAAAACAACCTTTAAATGCGGGCCCCGGTGCCCCCCCCCGTTGACAAAAAAAAAAAACAACATGAGTAGTATTTAAAGACATGTTGTTTCTCTTTTCTGTAGGTACTGTAGAGGCATTTCTTTGATCAAATTAAAGATTGTTGCAACCTCAAGTAAAGAAATTAAAAGGGTTTTTTACTTAATTTTCAGGACTAATTTGAGTCGTACAAAAATGGTAATATCTCTGATATGTTGGATCTCTTCAAATAGGTCACTGTCGACATTCTAATATTAAATTTAAAAAACTGTTTACCCCTCAGGTAAAAAGTTTAAAGAGTCACAACGCGTTGATACTATAATACAATTTTCATATTTTCATATCAAAATATTATGGAAGCATATTGAGGTTGGTACTTTTCAGTAAGGCGTCACTGTCTCATACATGGTAGTTTTGATATTAAATTTGTAGGAGGTAACTGGCCTTTTGCAGAAATTGTGTACAACTGTCTGACAGATTTGCACATCCCTCTTCTGAGGGTACTGTCTTGCATTCTGTGATCAAAATTAAAGATTGTTGCCCCTCAATAAAAAGTTAAAAGGGTTTAACCAATTTTCAGCACCCCTACTCATTTGGTCCGTACAAAAAAAGATAATATATCCTGATACTGTTGATCTCTTCAATAGTTCACTGTCGTACATTCTAATATTAAAATTTAAAAAAACTGTTGCTCCCCCAGGTAAAAGTTACAAAGAGTCAAAACGTTGATGTAGATTTCAAAAATTTCAAATTTTTTTTCAAATATTTAACCCATATTTAGGTTGGTAACTTTCAGTAGGTCACTGTCTTACCATCATGTAGTTTGACATAGATAATTTTAGACGTACTATGGGTCTTAACAAAAAAACGTAATATATAAAGACATGTTTTTTTCTCTTTGTAGGGTCTACAATTTTAACACGACCTGTGTAATTAATGAATTTGTTGCTACCTCAGGGTAAAAGTTGTAAATCAAAAGGTTTTAACTAAATTTCAAAGTTGAAGGAGAGTCTCCAAGGAATGAGTCAATATATAATGAATATGTGGATATCTTCAATTTGGTCCACTGTCGTACATTCTACATAATTTGAAAACTGTTGCCCTCCCCAGGTAAAAGTTTCCAAACGAGTAACAAAGTTAATTGGATATTTCTTTGCACATTTTCATTCCAATGTAGTAACAGAAATTTAGGCTAGTACTTTCAGTAGGTCATTGTCTTACATCATTTAGTTTTGACATAAATTTTAGGACCTACTATGGCTCTTACAAAAAAACGTAGAATAGACATTTTGTTTCTCTTCTTTAGGGTACTGTCTTACATTCGTGTGATCAAAATTAAAGATTGTTGCCCCTCCAATAAAAAATAAGTTAAAAGGGTTTTCTTAATTTTCAGGACCTAAATTGAGTCGTACAAAAAAAGGTAAATATTAATTTGATTAAAATAAATCTCCTCATACTCTCACTGTCGTACATTCTATATAAAATTCTTCAAAAACTGTTACCCTCATTTAAAAAGAATAGCAATAGATTGTCACGCATTTTTTTTGTAAAAGATCGTATGGCCAGCGTTCGCAATTTTATAGTATTTCATTCAAAGAATATTTTCGACGGCCATAATTTAGGGTGGTACTTTCAGTAAGTTCCACTGTCTACATCATGTAGTTTGAACATAAAATTTCACGGACGTTCTAAGGGTCTTACAAACAATGGACGTATAGCATTATACAGACATGTATGTTTCTCTTTCTATAGGGTACTGTTCTGTACATTCTTGATCAAATTAAAGATTGTTGCCGCTCAAGTAAAAAGTTAAAAGGGTTTACCTAAATTTCAGGACCTAATTGAGTCGTATAAAAAAAAGGTAATATGTTCTGATATATTGGATCTCTTCATATGGTCACTGTCGTAAAATTCATATTAAATTTAAAGACAGTTTGCCCCCAGGTAAAAACGTTGAGATTATATTCCAGTGGATGCACTAGTAGATGCCAATTTTAATTTTCATTCAAATATTTGGAACCCATATTTAAGTGTGTTAACTTTTTCCAGTAGGGTTCCCCACCTCTTGGTTCCCCTTAAACATCATTTAGTTTGACATACAAATTAAGGAGTCTATGGGTCTTACAAAAAAATGGTAGAATATACAGACATTTGTTTCTCTTCTGTAGGTTAGTCTTTTACCCCTGTGATCAAATTAAATATTGTTTCCCCTCACGTAAAAAGTTAAAAGGTTTTACTTAATTTTAGGACCTTCTTTGAGTCGTACAAAAATGGTAATAGATAGTGATATGTTGGATCCTTTCAATAGGTTTCAACTGGTCACTAACAGTCTAATTAAATTTTAAAAACCTGTTGCCACCCAGGTAAAAGGTTACAAAAAATAAAAACAATGATGATAATAATTCCATTTTCATATTTTCATTCAATATTTTGACCCATTATTTAGGTTGGTACTTTTCAGTAGGGTCACTGTCTTAACCATCATGTAGTTTGCATTAATATTTTAGGCGTACTAATGGGTCTTACAAAAAAACGAAGTATATTAAAGACATGTTGTTTCTCTGTTGTATGGTTACTGATGTTTACACTTGTGGTCAAAGTAAAGGATAGTTTGCCGCCTTCAAGGTAAAAAGTAATAGGGTTAACTCATTTCAGGAACCTACTTTGAGTCGTACAAAAAAGGTAATTAATACTGATATGTTGGATCTCCTTAATAGGTCAATGTCGTACATTCTATATAAATTTTCAAAACTGTTATCCCAAGTAAAAAGTTACACGAGTCACAACCGTTGATGCTATATCCAAATTTTCATAATTTTCATTCAAAATATTTTGACCCATATTTAAGGTTGGTACGTTTCAGTAAGGTTACTGTCTTACACATGTAGACCTCCACAATAAATTTAGGAACGTACTATGGTCTACAAAAAAAAACGTAGAATATACAACATGTTGTGTTGTCTCTCTTCTGTAGGGTACTGTCTTACATTCTGTGATCAAAATAAAAAGATTGTTGCCCCTCAAGTAAAAAGGTTAAAAGGTTTTACTTAATTTTAAGGACCCTCAATTTTTGAGTCGTACAAAAAAAGTAATAATATTTTGATATGGTGGATCTCTTCAAAATAAGTCACTGTCGTACATTGTATAATAAATTTAAAAACTGTAAGCCCTACAGGTATAAAGAGTTAAAGAGACACAACAAACGTTGAATTGCTAGTATTCCAATTGTTTTCATATTTCATTGCAAAATATTTACTTGACCCATATTTAGGTTGGTACTTTTCAGTAAGTCACTGTCTTACATCATGTAGTTTGACATAAAATTTTAGGACGTACTATGCGTCTACAAAAATAAAACGTAGAAATGATAAAGACTAATGTTTCTCTTCTTAGGTCAACTGTCTTACACTGTGGTCAAATTAAAGAATGTTGGCCCTCAGAAATAAAAAGTTAGAAGGGTTTAACTTAATTTTCAAAAAGGACCTACTTTGAGTCGTCAAAAATGGTAATATATTGATATGTTGGGATCTCTTCAATAGGTCACTGTCGTACATTCTATTTAAATTTTAAAACTGTTGCCACCCAGGGTAAAAATTACAAGAGTCACAATGTTGATGCTATATAAACGTTCTCATATTTTTTCCATCTCAAATATTTTGATTTTCATTTCAAATTCAGTAGGTCACTGTCATATATCAAATTGTTTGACCCAAATTTTATTACGTAAGCTATGGGTAATTAACAAAAAAACTATTATATACAGACATGTTGTTAACTCTTCTGTAGGTTACAATCTTACAGCCCTGTGTCCAAAATAAAGATTGGTTGCCCCTCAAAGGTAAAAAAGTTAATAGGTTTAACTTAATTTTCAGGGACCACTAATTTGAGTCGTTCATAAAAGGTAATAAAATTACTGATATGTTGGAGTTCTCTTTCAATAGGCACAATGTCGCCTACATTCTAATTAAATTTTCAAAAAACTAATGCCCCTCAGTTAAAAAAGTTACATAGAGTCACAACGTTGATGCTTATTTTTCCAAATTTCATTTTTATTTCAAATATTTTGCACCCAATTTTTTATTTTAGTTGGTACTTTTCAGTAATCCACTGTCTTACATCATGTATTTGGACATAAATTTTAGGACAATATCTATGGTCTTAACAAAAAAAACCTACAATATACAGACACTGTTGTTTCTCTTCTGTATTTTACTATCTTACATTCTGTGGTCAAAATAAAACAATTGTTTGCCTGCCTCAGGTAAAAAACCGGGGAGTTAACAAGGTTTACTTCAATTTTAAGTACTACTTTTAGTCGTAAAATGGTAATAAATACTGATATGTTGGATCTCTCAATAGGTCAACTGTCGTACATTCTATATAAATTTTCAAACTGTTGGCCCCCCATTTAAAAAAGTTACAAGAGTCACAACGTTGATGGCTTATATTTAATTTCAATATTTCATTCAACATTTTTGACGCTCATTTTAGGTTGGTAAACTTTTCAGTAGTCACTCTCTACATCAGTAGTTTACATAAAATTTTTAGGACGTACTTATGGGTCTTACAAAAAAAAACGAAGAATATAAAAGACAAGTTGTTTCTCTTTTGTAGGTTACTATTTTACACCCTGTGATGAAATTAAAGATTGTTGCCACTAAGGTAAAAAGTTAAAAGGTTTTACTTAATTTTAGGACCTACTGGAGTCGTACAAAAATGGTAAATACAAACAGATATGGTTGGATCTCTACAATAGATCACTGTCGTACATTCTATATTAAAAATTTAAGACTGCTGCCACCAAATGCAAAAGATTACAAGAGTAACAAACGTTGATGCCTATATTCCAATTTTCATATTCTTATTCAAATATTTTGACCCCAAATTTAGGCTGGTAATTTCGAGTAGGTGACTGTCTTACATCAATGTAGTTTGACATATATTTTAGGACCAACTATGGTCTACAAATAAAAACATAGAATATAAAGACATGTTGTTTCTCTTCTGTAGGTACTGGTCTAACATTCTTTTCTCAAAACTGAGTTGTGGGCAGGAACAGGACCAAAATAAGGGTTATTGAATTTCTAGGTTAGTCTGAGATCGAGTTAATGTTGTCCTATTTCTGAATAGAGATATGTGTCATAGGCCACTGTCGTACATTCTATATAAATTTAAAAAAACTGTTTACCCTCAGGTAAAAAGTTTACAAGAGTCAGGGGGGTCGCATATATTCCAATTTTCAATATTTTCAATTCAAATATTTTTTTGAGTTTACAATAGATTGGACGATTGTAAAGATTCTTATAACGAATGAAAGGTTGACATAAATCTTATGACATACTTTGGTCTTACAAAAAACGTAGATAATACAGACATCTTGTTTCTCTTCTTGAGGGTAACTGACTCTACATTCTGTGATGCAAATTAAAGATTGTTTGCCACCTCAAAGTAAAAAGTTAAAAGGGTTTTACTTTAATTTTCAGAACCTACTTTGAGTCGTACAAAGAAAGTAATATATTCTGTAATGTTGGATCTCTTCAATAGGTCACTGTCGTACATTCTATATTTAAATTAAAGACTGCTGTTGCCCCCCAGGTAAAAGTTACAAGAGTCAAAACGTTGATGCTGTATTAAAATTTCAAAATTTTTTTTCAATATTTATCCCATATTTTTGTGGTACTTTCCAATAGGTCACTGTCTTACATCATTGTAGTTTGACCCATATTTTAGGACGTTACTATGGTCTTAAACAAAAACTAATATAAAGCTGTTGTTTCTCTTTGTGTACAATTTACCAACCATGTTGGTCAATTAAAGATTGTTGCCCCTCAGTTAAAAAGTTGAAATCCAAAGTTTTACTTTAATTTGTAGGAACTAACTTTGAGTCGTACAAAAGGTTATATATAATGATATGTTGGAATCTCTTCAATTGTCACCGTCGTACATTCTATTATAAATTTAGAAACTGTTGCCCCCCAAGGTAAAAAGTTCCACGAGTAACAAAAGTTGATGCTATATTCCTCCAATTTTATATTTTCATCCAGTTGATAACTATTTTTAGGTTGGTACTATGGAGTAATTCACTGTCGAATATCGGGGTGGTTTCACAAAAATTTTAAGACGTACTATAGGTTTGTTTTACAAAAAAAACGTAGAATATACAGACATTTTTTTCTCTCTTAGGGGTACTGTCTTACATTCTGTGATCAAATAAAGATTGTTGCCCCTCTTATAAAAAAAGTTAAAAAGTTTAATTAATTTTCAGACCTAATTTGAGTCGTACATAAAAGGTATATATTTTGATATGTAGGATCTCTAAAGATCACGTCGTACATCTATATTAAATTTAAAACCTCTTGCTCCTCATTTAAAATCTTGCTGACCTTTCTTGAACCCTATATTCCAATAATTCTATTCACATTCAAATATTTGAACGCCCTACCCTACGGGTGTACTTTCAGTAGGGTACAACTGTCTACAATCCATGTAGTTTGACATAAAATTTTAGGACGTTCATTATGTGGTCTTACAAAAAACGTAGCATATACAGACATGTTGTTTTCTCTTCTATAGGGTACTGTCTTACATTCTGATCAAATTAAAAGATTGTTGCCCCTCAAGTAAAAAGTAAAAAGGTTACCTAATTTTCAAGACCTAATTTTAGGAATCGTTCAAAAAAGGTAATATATTCTGATATATTGGATCTCTTCAATAGGTCACTGTCGTACATTCTATATTAAATTTAAAGACAGTTGCCCCCCAGGTAAAAAGTTACACGAGTAACAACGTTGATGATATATTCCAATTTTAAATTTTCATTCAAATATTTTGACCCATATTTAAGTTGGTACTTTTCAGTAGGTCACTGTCTTACATCATTTAGTTTGACATAAAATTAAGGACGTACTATGGGTCTTACAAAAAAAATGTAAATATACAGACATGTTGTTTCTCTTCTGTAGGTTAGTATTTTACAACTGTGATCAAAATTAAAAATATTGTTCCGCCCCGTATTTTATTAAAAAGGTTTTTAACTAATTTTAGGACCTTCTTTGAGTCGTAAAAAATGTAATAGATAGTGATATGTTGGATCTTTCAAATAGGTCACTGTCATACATTCTAAATTAAATTTAAAAACTGTTGCCACCCAGGTAAAAAGTTACAAATGTCAAAACAATGATGCTATATTCCAATTTTCATATTTTCATTCAAATATTTTGACCCATATTTAGGTTGGTACTTTTCAGTAGGTCACTTCTAACATCATGTAGTTTTAACATAAAATTTTTAGGGACGTATATGGTCTTACAAAAAATACGAAGTATATAAAGACATGTTGTTTTCTTTTTTTAGGTTACTATTTTACAACCTTTGTAAATTGAAGATAGTTGCCCCTCAGGTAAAAAAGTTAAAATAGGGTTTATCAATTTTCAAGGAACTACTTTGAGTCGTACAAAAAAGGTAATTAATACTGATATGTTGGATCTCCTTAATAGGTCAATGTCGTACATTCTATATAAATTTTCAAAACTGTTATCCCTCAGTTAAAGTTACAAGGGTCACAACGTTGATTCTCTATATTTCAATTTCATATTTTCATTCAAAATATTTTGACCCTATTTAGGTTGGTACTTTCAGTAGGTCACTCTCTTACATTCATGTAGTTTGACATAAATTTTAGGACCGTACTATGGTCTTACAAAAAAACGTAGTATACAAGAAAGACATGTTGTTTCTCTTTTGTAGGTTACTATTTTTATCACCTTGTTCATTTTTGGAGATTGTGCACATTCAGGTAAAAAGCCTAAAAGGTTTACTGTAATTTTCAGGACCTATTTTGAGTCTACAAAATTGTAACTATATACTGATAATGTTGAATCTTCTGATAATAGGTCCATGTCTGTACATTCTATATTAAATTCAAAAGCTGTTGCCTCCCAGCTAAAAAGTTTCAAGAAGTAACAACTTTGATGCTGATATTCCAATTTTCATATTTTCATTCAAATATTTGTGCCCCCATATTTAGTTGGTACTTTTCAGTGGATCACTGTCTTACATCATGTAGATTGACATAAATTTTAGGACGTACTATGGTCTTACAAAAAACGTAGCATATATCATGTTGTTTCTCTTTTGTAGGGTACTGTCCTTACATTCTGTAATCAAATTAAGGATTGTTGCCCCTAAAACGTTAATAAGGTTTACTTAATTTTCAGAACCTAATTTGAGTCGTACAAAAAGTAAATACTTTTGAAATGTTGGATGTCCTTCATGGTCCCCCCCCACGATGTCGTACAT
>JABUQX010088376.1:10000-15000 GCA_015478945.1 Trachelipus rathkii
TATATATATATATAATTATATAATAAAGTTACTTTTCATTTAAACACTTTTGAAAACATTGATGAATTGTGGTGAAAGTAAAAGAAAAACTGTTCACCTAGTATGGGCGATATTTTTAAACGTTTTTCTTCAAATTTGTTTTACTTTACTTCTGAGATGGAAAATAATTTTCTCTGAATAATATTGGTGAGACCTGGAAAGGAGAGTTTAATTTTGGGGGCTAGAACTGCTAAATGTTGGAATTTAAGCTTTGGTCACTTTCATCCGCCCCAATTAAGTAATTCTTCATTTCCCAGATTAGAAATTGATTTCTCTGTTAAAAAAAACAATTTTAATTCTTTAGAATTTCATCTTTTGAAGGGCCACTGATTTTTCTTTTTTCTTTTACTACTAACCTGACTCGTCTTCCCACTTTCAACTTTCTTCAAACTTATAAAAACTAAGTAACTTTGCACTAATTTCTTTTCTTAATGCTCCTGATGATTTTGAGGTACTTGGCAAATCTAAGTTCATTGTAGATAATGCTTGTTTCTGAAAATGGATGGATGACTCATCAATTGAGCATTTTTATGTATTGCTACTGGCAACATCAATTTGGCACATCAGTTCTTTCTGCAATTTTTTCAAGGCATCCATTTTCACTCAATACTCTTATTTCTTCAGACGGCACCACGTGCCTTAATATCTTGGGTCAACTACTGTATTTAAAACAATTATCTTGTTTTGATATATGACTATTGATCCTTTCTTTTCCTTTTTATTCATTAATCTAAACTCTAATGCCTTCTTTAGCTCTTTCTTTTTAAAGTCTGAATCTGCTTGTCATCCTCAAGGGTTTGAGAGATCATGCTGGAAGATCCTCAATATGGAGAAATAATGAAAGGAATATAAATGTATCAACTGAATAGTTTTCCCGTTAAACCATAGAGAAATGGTTGCAAAAACGCTTAGCGCTACCAAAAAGAGTTCCCATTTATAATAGCAGTCAAAGATTAAATGATTGATTGTTCTATAATATAAAACTTGCAGAGGTCTTTTCAAACTTTCAATTCTTTCTAGAATCAAATATGTGCTATTCACTGTTTAACATCTTGAAATTGGCCATAAGTGGGCTGCAAGATGTGGATCCAAGTCTCCCTTTGTATTCTTTTAAGTTCATTACAGCTTAAAAAACTGGAATGATTGAAAATGTGTACAAATATTCCAACATTTCTTTATTAAATCGCACTGTTCTTTGAGAAAATAAGACATCTGTAATAACAAAGTTGAAGTTTTATGAATCAAAATACAAGATAAACTTGTGTTCTGCCAAATCATTCCAATTTCATGCTATATGCTCCATCTCGAAGGATCAAAAATGGATTTTGTTAGGAGGAATTTCCCAATTATTTCATCATAATTTCAAACTCAATATGATTTTTAATTCCAGAATGAGAACCTGGGAATACTTGCAATGGAGTACACAATCCATTTTTTTTAACTCGCTGGTAAGCCAGAGTGCAGTTAAATAAATGAGGATGTTTACTCTTTGAAGTTTGAATTAAATATATATATGCTTTAGTAAATGATTATCTGATCAGCCTAGATAACTTCTCGAATACTGCTGATCATACATTTCCTGTAATGATTGGTAAACATCTTCTACAAATTATTTCCTACTAGAAATCAAGATTTATTTTTGGTTGAATTATGGGCATGAACGTTTTTATGAATTCCTTTTCTTCTGTGACTGTGAATGGCTGGTTACTCATTTGCGATAAAATCATTTTAATGTGAAATTTTGGGGTCATTGATATGCCAAATCTTTTTTGGGTAGAAACTCTCCTCAAAACTCACTTATCTCACGGCTTTGATCTATTGCTCTTTTGTGGTTTCCCCTGTTCTAGAAAATACAAGACTCTCCCTTTTAGTATTAAAATTTGGACTTCCAGATATTCTCTCGATGATGAGGATTTTCCATATGTTCATGAAGTGGCGTTGTACTCTAAATATTAAGATTTTAATGTTGAATCATATAAAATATAAGTTTTTTTACAAATTTCTTTATAGTTAAAATGAAAGTTCATAAGTAAATTCCGTGTTCCGGCCGGAATTTTTTTGTGATTCCGGCTAATTCCGGTTCCGGCCGGAACTGAAAATTTCAGTTCCGGTACACCCCAAATATATAGTATACGGTATATATATATATATAATATAATATATATATTATAATTATATATAGGATATATATTATATATATAATATAATATTAATATATATATATATATAATATATATATAATATAATATATATATATATATTAATATTTATATAATATATCATTCAAACCACCGTGTCGCGCATGGATACAGGGAGGTGTCGATTGCAGAATGCATTTTCCCTGCAGTTTTAAGTGCGTCCCACTGCGACGACATTCAGTAATCATCATCATCATCATCATCATCACCCACTTTCTTTCCCCAAGACTGGGGGTAAGGTGCCGTAAACATGCACCCGGAAACTAAAAAGTAGTAGAAAGAATAGTGAACGCAAGGTCGGAAAGAAGCTCAGCCTTTACCGCCCCCTTTAATACATTTTAATGAGAACTCGTCGCAGTTAAAAAACCCACAATACAACTTCACGGGACCGGGACGGACCCTCACTATGGCATCTTGTCAATTTGGGATTCATCCTTTCGCCCACTTGGGCCACAACCATACTCCCTCACAAAACCCCGCCATTCACTCCTATTATGCTCTTTCTTCTCGCCTCTGCCAAACTCATATTTCTCTCTACTGACTCAATCCACTTTTTATTCGCTCTCGCAGCCGGTTGATTCCCAGCAAACTCACCACTATAAATCCGCTTAACCACCCGACTATCATGAATCCTTTCCACAATTACCAAACACTCAACGTACTTTCATTTTACTTTCTCATCTACCCCTTTCCTCACAACACACAACTCTCTACTAACACGTTCATTCTTCAATTTATCAATTTTTCTCACACCTAACACCCCCCTAAGATGTCCATCTGAACACATTGTATTTTAGATCTATACATCTTATTCCAGACCATAAGTCTCACTACCATACATAGCACACATATATATATATACATATTAATAGTATATAAATATATTATATTTTTATTATATATATATATATATATATATATAATAATATTATATATATAAATATATATATATATATATAATTATATAAGTATTATCAACCAACTCCACACTCTTCCCCAAGACTGGGATAAGGTCGTAGCATGCACTGGAAACAGAAAAAGAAGTGAAGAATATGACGCAAAGTCGAAAAGAAAACCCAGCCCTACCGCCCCTTTATACACTTTAGTGAGAACTCGTAGCAGTCAAAAATTCACCCTAGGGTTTCACGGGACTGTGACTGTCAAAAACGTCGACAGGATATATATATTATATATATATATTATATATATATATGATATTTTATATATATATATATATATATATATATATATATATATATATATATATTATATATATATATATATAATATATATATAATTTTACTACAGTACATTTTTTTAATTAAACTTTAGTCACGCAAACACGCCCGCGCGCTCGCATACACATAAACAAGAACAAGCTTGTAAGCAGATAATAATATAGGTAATGTAAACCAGCTTTGCATTGAAACTTTTTTAACAGTACAAAACAGTGTGACTCATTTTTCGCGGAACATTAATTAAAGTTAAAAAGTTTGGACATACTTTGCAATAATTAGACTAAACTCTCAAATGAATAATTAAAATTATATAATAATACTCAATATTACTTCATCTATTTCCAATAATAATAATAATAATAATAATAATAATAATAATAATAATAATAATAATAATAATAATAATAATAATAATAATAATAATAATAATAATAATAATAAATATTTTAAAATGTGCACCAAAGAAGTGATCTAAGCTTTCTGAGATGAACAAAAAAAAATTATTATTTACCCACATTGCTTTTACATTTTATAATCTAAATCAAAATTTGTTGATCATCCACATCCAAGGGAATCCTAAAAAATCACAATACAACAATTCCCCCATAATATATATATATATATTATATATAATATAATATATATATATATATATTATATATATATATATAATATAATATATAATATAATATAATATAATATATATATATATAATATATATATATATATATATAATATAATTATAATAGATCTTTTCTAATTTTTGCTGGAGTACAAAGATATATCGATTGCCATATCGATTTTTTCGATAGTTATATGGGTCCTCGATGCGTCTACACGGGTCGGCTTTCAGCGACAAATATATTTTCTTATAATTCGTGTTTTATTAAATTCATTGTATATTTAAATGGTTAAATAACTACAGGAATTATTATCAATCGCACAAATCTAATATACATATATATATAGTATATATATACTATATATTATTATATATATATATATATATATATATATATTCATATAATAATATATAATATATATAGATAAATATAAAATATATATATATATCTAATATATTTAATATATATATTATATTATTATATCTTATCTTACCCCTTAAAAAAGTTTTGGGAAAATTTATTCCGAATTTATTATTTTAGAGGGATATTACATTTTTATTCCCTTCTATAAACATTATTATTTTTATAATTTGTAAAAAAGAGGTCTTTTCGCAGTTTTTTAAACTTCACTTCGAATTTAAAAATATACACAATTTTTATTGACGATTCTTGAGACTTAGACTACTGTTAGCCTAGCTTAAAAGCCTAATGCCATTTGAAAGCGTAACTCAAAGCGTAAAGATAAAACTTGACGACATTTTTAAAATACCAGATAATAGAAAACGATTGTGTTTTAATAGATTTTCTGCAAGAATACAACATAATCCTACATGAGAAATTATGTCAGAGATGTCGAATATATTGTTGCATAATAAAAGTAAATACCAAATACTATTTTAAAT
>JABUQX010088376.1:25000-30000 GCA_015478945.1 Trachelipus rathkii
GCTGGGAAGAACATTTTTCTTTTTCTTTTCTTAAAAAAGTGATTTTATTTATTGAATACGAAAAAAATATAACAATAACTTTCAAACTAAAAAGTAGAAACCGAAAAGAAAATGAGAAAAAAATGCCAATTTAATCTTCCGAAATAAGTGAACCATGAATCAACCATGTGGAAAGAAGCCAATTCAATATGAAATGTCTTCAACACTTAAAAGCGTTCATTATTTTCTTTAACAATTTTTAATTCAGCAAAATTCAAGCTTCTACTAAAAGGTAACTAGGAATATTATATTATATATATATATATAATAAATAATATTAATAATATATATATATATAATATATATATTATAATATATATTATAATATATATATATATATATATATATAATATATATAATATATATATATATAATATATATATAATGATATATATATATATATATAAATATATATATCGTGGTATATATATTTATATATATATATTATAGTATATATATATATAGATATATATATATATATATATATATATATATATATACACGTGGCGAACTACGATTTTTCTGGGGGGGGATCTTGGCAAATGCTGTTAATTATTATATATATATAATATTAATATTATATATATATATTATATAATATTATATATTATTATATATAATATATATATATAATATATATATAATATATATATATTATTAAAATTATATATATATAATAATATATACAATATATATATATAACTTACCTGTAAACTGTAACAAAAGTCGACAAAACTATTACAGATTGTCCATTACTCTACAGAACGAATTTGAGTTTTCGTTTTTTTTTTTCGCCAACCCGTCAATTATTTCATTTACGTTCTCTTGAATTTGAATCGATAGCAATGCAAGACCATTCAGCCTAGTTTGTGATGTTGTATTTCCCAAGTAAGTTTCAATTCTTCTTAAGGTGGAAAATGTTCTCTCGGGTGTTGCAGTTGATACAGGTATAGTTGCGAGGATATTCGAAGTTTCATCTACGAGAGCTGCAAAACATTTAGACTTGTTCACAGTGTCAACAACTTGCCTCAACAAAATAGCATTGCATGCTTCTATTATGGAATTTTGAATTTGTGGACTAAGATATTTATAACCCTCTCCCTCTAAAAAAGTCTTCAGACTGGCATCACCTTTTGCTCTATACCGTAGTATTTCCCGAAAATTTCCTTCATTATTCTTTGGTTCTTCTGACATAGATATTTTACCAGAATCTCGATGTCCACGAAGAGCCAATTCTTGCCGACCACATAGTAACACTGTTTCAATTATTGAAACGAGTCGTTTTCTGTTTTTCAATACTTGTTGCTGTCTTTCCTTAATTGTTCTATTTTGAATTGACAGTTCAGGCCTTTCCCATGCTTGCTCAAAACTCTCAGCATCAGCAACACAATCTATGTGGTATTTTAACGAAGCATGGCTGGTAAATTTTTCAATTGCTTTTTTCCAATTGTAGAAACCTTTCTTAACGAAAACGCCAAGGTCATGTGAATTGATACCAGCCCTTCCTCAAGAAAATAATACACAATATTTGCAGTATGCACTATTTTCCATCGCTGAATATACTAACCAAGGAAAGAGTTTCAGCCAATGATACTGAAAGCGAAGTATGTAGGTTCTCTTTTCTTCATTTTCTGTAGAGTGTACTTTTTGTGTGTGTTCTGTACCGGAAAAGTAAAATCTTCAGTTGGTTTCCATACGTTGTCTAAAATTTCCCGTATTTCGCCAGAATATCTTTGTGAGCGGTTCTGGTTTATGTACAAACTTTATCATTAAGTCTGGATTCGTGCTCCACAGATGTGGAAGCTTCGGGTGCTAAAGTATTAAAAGGTTTTGTAGTTTTACAAGAAGCACTAGAAATTTCATCAGTCCTCGTTTTTTGCTTTTTTATTACAAATTTTGAAATTGAAAGCTGCTGTTTAACCCTTTTTTCAGCCATTTTTAAATACTGGTTCGACTATATTAATAACTATTAACACGGGAACACCATAGAAAAATGAATATTCGCAGATAAAATAATAAATAATAATAAAAAATAATAATAATAATAATAATAAAATAATAATAATATAAAATAATAATGATATAATAAAAGAGATAATAATAATAATAATCAATAATCTTTCAAGACTAATGAAAGCAACAACTAGAATGAATAATATTGCCCTTTCAAAAATTAGGTTTCAAACGAAAAATCATGAAGTGTATGTAGGCCTATTTAATTTTTAAATTGCAAGTTTTATTTTTTCAAGCAACACAATTACACATACAGTAATTATTTAATTACCACTTTTAATTAATAGCAGTTAGCGGCACTTAATTAAATTTCAAATATATTTTTACTATTATAGGATAGCGCAGCAAACAATTTTTACACCATTACTTCAGCATAAACGATAGATGACTAATACTTAATAATAATGAGAGTGACTTTTCGAGTCTTCAAAAAAGCTGATTGCACAAAATATGAATTTCTCGTACACTTCAGGAAGCTTGATTTTCAAACGAATTTACTTCAATTAATAATAATAATAAAATAATAATAATAATAAATAATAATAATAATAATAATAATAATAATTATAATAATAAGATAATAATAGATAATAATAATAATAATAATAATAATAATAAAAGATTTTAATGGCATTAATGCAAGAAGCTCTGGGGGGTGATCATGCACCCTATCCCCCCCATAATTACCCACTGTAATATATATATATATAAATATATAAATATATATATTATATATATAAATATATATATATATTATATAATATATTATAATATATATATATAATATATATATATATATAATATATATATATATATATAATATATATATATATAATGGTCTATCCATTTTTTGCGTACCAAAATAATGGAAGTTGGCCGCTCGATAATTTTTGAAAACCTTTATATTTTGCATGGCGTTAATGTTATCCCTGAAAAGTTCAAAACCACCATTCGTTTTCGTAGATTTACTCTGGTTGTGTGAGCCAAAATGTTTGACCAGGTGGAGCAAAATTTATCACTTAATAGAGGTAACATTTTAAGTCATATCTCCATATTGGTAATTCCTATACCAAATTTCATAGAGAGTGGTTTGTTGGGGATATCTTTAAGGTACATTTGGCCTTCCCTGTTTTTTTTGGGGGGAAATAATATTTCACCATGAAAATGAATCCGGAAAATTGTGTTAAAAATCGAAGAAATTTCCATTTTCGCGGGTGTATTATTAAAAGGAAATAATTTAACGATATAAAATTTGGTGTGAATGATATCATGACTGAAATAGGGTTCAACTTAAATCTTATTTGAAGTTTGGTAAATATTTTTAAAAAAATACAAGGGGTCCAAAAATAAGTTTGTTCGGAAAATCGGTAACTTTGAACCTCTTAATATCTCTGATGGGTAAGTGCTAAAAAAATCTGAAAATGTTTCACACATTATATCTTACTACCATAGATGTTTCCTTCATCCTGCAAGTTATTGACTTTGGTAATTTGCTTGTTTTAGAAAAATACAGCATCAAGAAATGCCAAAAAACAAAATTTTTTTAAGTTGTGTTATGATAGCTATTATTAATCAGTTATGATAGTTCCAAGGACAATACATTGACAAATGAAATAGTGTGGCATCAAGGAGAAATGAAAACAATGTTAAAAAATTTAATTTTAAGGTTAATTTACATAAGAATGTACCATTATATCTACTGTAAATGACAAAAAATTAACTAAATAACTTTTGAAAAATTTATCTATCTATATATATATATATATATATATATATATATAATATATATATATATAACTAATATATAATATATATATATATATATGAATATATATAATATATATATAGAATATATATATATAGCTATATATAATATATCATAGGTATGATTATAACAAAAAAAAACTAAATGCAATTTATTCTTCTTGCAGTATATACCGGGTATATATATCTATATATATATAAAGTAGTATTCTGAAATATATATAAATAAGATATATATATATATACTATATAATATAACTATATATATATATAATATATATAGTAATATATATATATAATAAAATAATATATTATAATATATATAATATATTATATATAATATATATATATTATATTTTTATTTATTATGTATAATATATATATGATATATATATATATATATATATATATATAATATATAGTTACTCCTTTGTCTTTATCTGTGATTTTTCAGAAGAAGAGAGATTTCTTCGGAAACTTTGTTTGAGATGTTGTAATTTCTGCCTGTTAATGACATTTTTATTTCAAGCCCAGAAAGTTTTCGTAAAATATTTTTCATTGGGATCCATACCCGATCGCAATCTGACATCTTGAATGAAGTTCTGGGTCCGGAAGGATGATAAAAATATATGTAAACATCATCGTTCTCCACACTTATTTCTTCTACCTTTCCAATCCACCATTGGTCATCATATACGCAAGCTACTGTGTCATTTATCTCTACACTTAATGAAACAATTTTGCTGACACAGTGGTCTTCGTAAACGTCAGTTTTTGAGGTTGGATAGCACCTAATTATGTTCTCTGAAAGTGGAAAGAAATTTTGAAAGTTTCTTGTTCCCTTAATTCTCAAACAATTTTCATATCTCGTTTTAAGTCTTTCAATGTGTTCATGAATTTCTTCTTCTTTTACGAGAAAATAAGTTATTCCTCTTATTTTCTCTTTGCAGAATGAATATATTTGGTCAATATTAAGAATTTGGTGTGTTGTTGTTCTTTGTAAGCTGACTTTGCTTAATTCGCGCTTTGTTGTTCCTCCAACCCCATCACAGGCACATTCAGCTTTTAATGCGAAATCTTTTTGGTGACGGCAAATGTTAACAAAATTTTTTTTATTCTTATACTGGCTACCACTTCCATCTGAAAAATATACTAGCTTTTCAACTTTAGGCAAATTATGTTTA
>JABUQX010088377.1:0-11233 GCA_015478945.1 Trachelipus rathkii
TCTTTGGTTTGTGTCATGCTAGCACTATATATCCTCATCTCTTTAATCTTGTGAGTACTTTTACCACCTTACCTAATCATTTCTAGGCTTTCGAGCTTCGATGTCAGTTGGGCAGGAGCGAGCATTAATAATTCATCATGCATTAATAGTTTTCAAACACCTAAGAAGACAATTGAGAGGATTGCTTTACCTTACTAAGAAGAAAATTGAGAGGATTGCTTTACCTTACTAAGAAGACAATTGAGAGGATTGCTTAACCTTACTAATAAGGTAAGCATCTTTTTGTGATGATGGTTACCTTCCACTGCCTTATAATTATTTCATTTATTCTTTTATTCCTTTAATATTTGGTCTTAATTGTTTCCCCCGCCCACTCCCAATAATGATAAAAAATAAAAGTAACGTTCCCTGCACTCTTAATCACTTGTTTCTAACTTGAGTAAAAAGTAATAAGAGAAATGAATTAAAATACCTTTACATTTTGAGGGCTTGACTTCTTCCCAATTATTTTAGGTTTTATGACATCATTGTTGATCTGCTCTTCGTCTAACATGGATTCATTCCTTATTTCTTTCAACTCAGACTTTGTAGATACTGTTTCTTCTAATTCTTCCATTTTAATAAAGTTTGTCCCACTGTCAGGAAAGATCTGAAAATGATCAAAGGGTTTATATAAGATTACTGGGCTAGGATACTACTAAAATAAGTGATGCACCATAGAGAGAGATGTGGGTTCAAATCTCATCCCTAATGAACCTCTTCCCTAATGGAGAATTTTCGGTTAATTTTCACTTATTAGATTTAGAAATTCAGTAAATTTATATTTGTATTTTTATAGGCAATGTAACTTTTAGTAACATAATAAAAGTAAAATAATAATTACACGTGAATTTAAAAGTAATTCATGTGTTGAAATTACTCTATGATAAAATACATTAGTAAAACAATTTGAAAATGCTATATACTCATTATAACAATTTAAGGCGGTAGTATAGATTCAATGTTTGAATGGCATTTATATATTGCACGTTATAATTTTACATATGGTATCCACATTTCAGACATACATTTTTTTTTTAATTTTAAACATCCTATAAAATAAAATATTTAGTTAAAATTTTCCCCTACATCCATTAATCATTACCTTAATTTACAAGTTTATAAAATATTTTCTTATCAGATTTTAAATTGTATTAGATTCGATTTCGATAAGATAAACTTTTTTTTCCAAAATTTCCTAAACGCTCCTCTCTATGGCTCAAAATGTGTTTATTCTTACACGGTTATTATCCCGTTGAGTAATGTTTAATATGTTTTTCTTATGCTGTATTCTCATTTCTTTTGGTTCGCTGAAGAAAAAAAAGATAGTGACTGTTGCCCGTTCAATGAGCCATTAACTTCTTTTGTTCGTTACCTGAACTTGCTTCTTTTTGGACTAGTGAAAAATATAAGAAGTAGCCCTAATAAGCGTTGTAATTTATAAAAAATATACCTATATATTTGTATTAAAACTGTAAGTTGGTATATCCCTATTATTTTTACAATAGTACATAATTAATTTTTAAAAAATTAAGTATTTACGCTTGAAGTATCTTGGCGCAAGCGGCAAAAGTAGCTGCTAGGTCAAAGCCTAAATTATTTAAGTTTGATAGGCTTAATATCATTAATATTGTTAGGGATATTATTATTATTACTATATTATTATTATTATTATTATTATTATTATTATTATTATTATTATTATTATTATTATTATTTCTTGCAATTTTTATGAATATTTGTGAAAAATTTATGAAAAATTATTACTATTTCTACATATTTTGAAGACGGTTAACGATTAACGTTAAGTTCCGTTACATTCTTTTCCGATAAACGCTTTAATGATTAAGCCGTTAATTTTTTTTGTTAATTCTTAAGGATTTGAACGCGTTCAACTTTCTCATTAACGGGCCCACCTTTGTTGTGTATATATATGATATTTAATATATAATATATATATATATATATATATTTATATATATATAATTATATATATATATATTAATATATATATATATATATAATAATATATATAATATATATATATATATATATATATATATATATATTATATTTGTGTGTATAATATATATATATTATATATATATATATATATGAAGGAAGGAGCAAAAAAAAGGAAAGTACTGGGGGGGGGGCTGCCTTTGAGTACTCAGCAATTGTGGTTTGAGACGCCAGGTCACTGGTTAACTCAGCGACGCGGAGTCTAGTGTTCGATCCCGCTTATGGAGAGTAAAATCTCCTTTGACTCATTCAGTCAAATGGCAAATAAAGGAGCAATTGTTATAGTGCAAGAGAATATGTGATGTGCTAAGGTAGGAAGTAAGATGTTAACAGTGAATGGTGAATGAAGGAGGTGAGGCAAAGCGGTTAAATAAAAGAAGAAGCGTGGTGAATGTACTAAAAGCAAATGATGAAGTTTCAAAAGAAAAGATGCTTGGAATTATATAAGGAGGAAAAAAGAAATACTAAAAGGTGCATTACGTAGGAGAAAGGAAAAGGTAAATGAACAGTTTGGAAGGAGGATGAATGGGAACTTAACAAGGGAATAGGAAGCTCTTCTGGAAGGAAGCGCGAAGGTTAAGAAAGAATAAGGGGAACCTGCATAGAATAATGAATAGGATGGTGCTTTGTAACTGATGAAATGGATGTAAGGGGAGTGTGGAGAAGACACCTCGACAATCTCATAATATTAACTAGTAATGAAGAGGTAATCAGTGAAGGTTGTGTGGGTTTGATGGTGCAAGAGGAATATTTTGGGATGAGGTTATTAGCAAGGAGGAGGTAATGGTAGAGTGAGCAAGTTGAAGAAATGGTAAATCCGCAGGTATAGATGAAATTAGCTGTGAAATGATCAAGAACAGAGGCGAGAATGGTGATTGATTGGATTGGAAAATTTGTGTAATAAAGCGTTTATGGAGGGTATAGTTCCGAAGGATTGGAAGAGGGAAGAAATAGTACCCTTATATAAGGATAAGGGGGATAAGGGGAAACTGTAGAAATTAAAGGGGAAAAAGTTTATTGAGTGTTTGTAGGGAAGTATATGCTGGTATTTTAGTCGAAAGAGTGGGTCGAGTGACTGAGGACTGATTGGTAAAGAGCAAGGTGCGTTTAGGAGTGGAGAGGATGTGTGGATCAAACATTTACATTGAAACAAATGAATGAGAAAATGAGGAGAAAAAGAATAAATTGTATTTATTGGTTTAGGGTTAATAGCGGAGTGAGACAGGGGTTGTGTTATGTCTCCGTGTTATTCAATTGTATATGGATGGGTTAGAAATGAATTCGAGGTGGGGTGGCAGGAAATTGTGTTAGAATAATGGAGAATTGGAGATGAGTGGAGGTGCCCTACCTATTATATAGCGGATGAATTTGTTTTGTGTGGCGAATCTGAGGAGAGTATAGAGGATTTGGTAGAGAGATTTGGAGAGTGTGTAAAAGGAGAGGCTTGGAAAGTAAACGTGGATAAGTGTAAGGTTATGGTGTTGAGTGAGGACAGTCCTCTCAGTGTGAAGTTAATGTTAGATGGTGAGCAGCTGGAACAGAGTGTCTGAGTTTAAATAATTTAGGATATATGTTGATGAAGAAGGGAAATGGATGATGCAGAGTGTAGTAGGGAAAGTTGTGAATGGCGAGGAAGGTGGCTGGTGCAATTAAATCGTTGTGATATGTAAAGGGACTAAGTCTTAAGTGTGATAGGGTCTTACATGAAGGGTATGGTTGCTCTGTGTTACCTGTGTTATTGTTAATAGTAAGTAAGACTATGGTAAAGGAAAAATAACGCTCTACACGTTCAAATTGTGGTTCAGATGGACAATCTTAGGGGTGTGCTAGTTGTGAGAAGAATTGATAATAATGAGGATGAACGTATTAGGAGTTGTGTGGTGTGAAGAAAGGGGTAAATTAGGGACCGACCGGGGCTGGAAATTTTGCCGGGGCCGGGGCCGGGGCTGTAATTTAGCCGGGCCGGGGCCGGGGCCGGGTTAGCTAAAATTAGAAATGTAAGTCAAAACTTATATTAAAAAATCATAAGAAAATTTAAATATAATTCAATAAATACCTTTAATTCTTTATCACTCAATTTCTTGGCAAGCACCAAAGGAAATTCTGACATCAAAAGTTCAGCAAAGAATTCTTCTTCATCTGATTCTATATTTATATATAATATATATATATATATATATATATATATATACTAATATATAATAATATATATAATATATATATATAATATATATATATATATATATAATATATATATATATAATATATATATATATATATATATATATATAATATATAATATATTATATATTTTATTATATAATATATATAAAGGGTGAAATATGTTGCCTAGTTAACATAAACACTCCTGTATACACTTCTCGTGAATCTCGAATCTCCTAATTTCGTTTATATGGCTTAAAATCTTTCTCCCTTCTCTACAATAATCTTGTGCTTCTGCTACTGCTCTCTTAACAGAACAGATTTTCACGCCTTTTTTTGAATATCTTACTATTTCTCAAGAGACTGGTTATCTCTTCTCATCAAAGTACTGAGTCCTCTATTAGAGGATTCCATGTACATAACACTGAATGGTGGGGTCTTCTCATACCGATTTAGGTGGGGAGGAGGCCGAATCATTCAGCATTCTCACGATCTGGAGCAACTAATAAAGAACCCACACACATTCCGGATCGTCCTAACCAATTCTTGAACACACTGACCTATGTTTACCACTAGTCCTTCCTCTTAAAATAAACCACTTTCGCTCCTATTGGTAAATCTGACCACAAACCTTATATCTCTTAATTTTAATAACTTAATCTCCAACGAGCCCCTCCTGCCTACTCCCCGTTTTCTGCACTTGATCGGGCCGATTGGGGGACCTGCGTTGCTTCTACGTCTAACTATAGATTGGAATGACTCTTGTCTCTTGTTGACGCTTTCGACTTCTGCCGATAAAGTGGAAGCTGTAATCGTTGATGGGATGAGCAGGTTCATCCTTCTTCGACTAAAATCTTTCTCCTCTCCTCATAATTCATAGTTCGATCGATGCTGTTCTTCTGGCCATTCAGGCTACGTAGCCGTATCAGGAGTGGACAAAATTCTCATTCTCCTATCACTCTTGCAATTTCATTTCTGCTAGAAAATTCGTTGCAGGGATAACTCTTCTACGAGCAAAGCGAGCTTTCAATCAAACGAAAGTGCGCTTAACCTCCTTGGTTCTCCTACTGACAAAGCTTTCTGCCTCTTCCCAAAAACATCTCTAACAACTTCTGTAAATCTCCTTCTCTTCCGCTTATTCGCTCTGATGGTTCTGTTGCTAATTCTCCAACTGAAAAAGGCCAATTCTCTTCGGCTCCTATTTTCCTCTAACTCAACCCGGGACGATTCTGGTATTCCTCATCCTCCTCCTTCTCCTCTCAGGTGTCCTATCCTTGCCTGTGATTATATTCGATCGGTGCATGGGCTCCTGAAATCTACGAACGCTAGGAAGGCGGGTGGCCGGATGGATACGCACCCCGTGTTTTGGGGAGTGTGCTTCCGTGCTGAACCCGCACCCCTCGTTCAACTATATTCTTTGTCTCAATACTAACACTTTCCCTCAGTTGGAAGCAAGCACTTGTCCAATCCGATTCCGACAAAAAGTAGCCGCTCTGATCCTTCTAACTATCTCCCTAAATAGCTCTCACTTGTATTCTATCGAAGATCTTGAAACCCTTCTCAACTCTCATATATCTTGATCATCTGAATCCATTCCTCCTTCCGATCGCCAGTTATGGCTTTCGCGCTCGAGTCACTGCGATATCTTTACTATCTACCTGTTATGTTTTCCGCCCTTAGGAACACCGGGGAACTTGCGTGGTGCGCTTGACATATCCAAAGCAATTTGACCGGGTCATGGCACATTTCACTGCTCCCAAAGCTCCCTTCTTTGGTGTTTTCCTCCTTCACTTTGCTTACTTATGTTTAGTTTTCTCTCAAATCGCTCATTGTCGGCTGTTGTTGACTGGGCGACTTCTTCTTCTTTTCTGTTAATGGCGGTGTTCCTCAGGGTTCTGTCTTATCTCCTACTTTATTCTTATTTTCATTAATGATCTTCTCAACCTGCACATCTAACTCTATCCACTCGGATTTTGGCCGATGACTCGACCCTTCATTCTTCAACTCATCAATTTGCTTCCTCTTTTTACTTCTAGAATTGCTCTCGTCTTAATATTTCCGATTCTATCTCGCTGATCTGATAAGACTTCCGGTGGGTCGTCTCAACCTTGTGAAAAATAATTCTTTAAAAACTCACTTCTACAAATCTCCCTCTAAAACACCTTCCAACTTTCCGATCTCTTTCGACGGTTCTCTCGTTCCTCTCCTGTTGACATATAAACATCCTTGGCCTAACATAAACAAGAAAAATGTCTTGGAAACCGTCACATCACAGAGGTTGGGTTTGCTAGGGCTGCCTCAAAGAAACTTGGAGTTCTATTAAGACTGCGAGACTTTTTTTTCTCTTCTCCAGTTGCTTCAGCTATACAAGGCCCTCATCCGCCCTTGTATGGAAGTACTGCTTCATATCTGGGGGGGCTCTGCTTTCACCCCGGCTTTTGGATAGGTCGAGTCAAAGGCCAAAAGACTTATAAAGTGTCCTGGTACTTTCCGCTTCACTTGACCCTCTATCTTTGCGTGCGATGTTGGTACTTTAATCTCTTTTCTAATAGGTACCGCAGCGCAGGTGCCGAGGGAACTTGTCACTCGCGTAACCTCCACCTTTACGACGTCCTCGTAGCACAAAGGGTGCTGTGTCTGCGCATGAGTTTTGTGTGGATATTGGCAACTCCAGGCTAGTTCGCTGCGGTGCTTCCTCTTTCCAGGCACTTCTGTTCTGTGGAATTCTCTTCCAACTCTGTGTTTCCTGCTGAATTAATCTCCCGCACTTCAAAGCCTGCGTCTGTGGCTCATCTGCGTAATTTGCGTTAAAGTTGTGTACTTGTGAGGCGTGCTACACCCCCTCCTTGAAATAGGGCTTCGCCCCGTGAATGGTGCCACTTTATGGTTGGTGACAGCTTGTAAAAATATATAATAATAATATATATATATATATATATATATATATATAATTATATATATATATATATATTTAATATAAGTATTATATATATATATATATATATATATATATATATATATATATAAATAATATTAGTAAATATAGATATACATCTATACATACATATATATAATATTTATATATATATATATATATATATATATATATATATATATATATATATATATATAAATATTTTTATATATATATATATATATATATATATTATAATAAAATAAAAACTATATATATATACTAATATATATATAATATATATATATATATATATATATATATATATATACTTATATTAATATATATATATATATATATAGTATATAGTATATATATATATATATATAAAACAGCTTAATTAATTAAATTTAAGTAAGGGATTTTGAAGAGAGATTTCTCAAAATATTGATTTTCTTCAAGATATGTAATTTAACTAAATAATAAATGAATTTCTTTACAATTATATTTATTTCCTTTTCCGGAAATCGTTTGATATATCAAATTCGAAATATTTTTATGTTAAAAACTCGAAAAATTTATAATTTGGCCTCAATTTAATTTTGAAATCATAGTAAATACCAAAAAAAATTGATTATATTATTAAGGTATGTTTATATTTTGCATCAATTTAAAACAAAGGAGTAAGGGAATTAAAATATATACTTTTATTTTGTTTGATTTAAACCCTCTATTACTTAGTGTAAATTACCAGTATTAACCCCCCGGCAGACACCCCGGTTTGACACCTGTTTTATGCGCCGGGGCCGGGGCCGGTCTTGAAGGTGGCCGGGCCGGCCGGGGCCCCGCGAGTTCCTAGGGTTAAAATGACGATAAATTGAAAGTATGTTGACGATGGTTTGGTCATGTGAAGGATGAATGGTAGTAGGGTGGTTAAGCGGATGTATTGTGGCGAGTGTGTGTGTGGGAAACCGACCGGCTGGGAGCCGAAAAAAAGTGCGATTGAGTTCGGTAAACGAATGTTTTGGAAGAAAAGAAATGTGAATTTGGTAGAGGCGGAAGAAAGGTGATATGACAGGCGTAAATAGCGGGGTTTTGTGGACAGGGGTATGGTTGTGGCCACCTGGGCCAAGATGACGCCTACATATGACGATCTACCATAGTGTGGGTCCATCGCTGTCCCATGAATGCTCTATGGTGTGGATTTTATTCCCTGCGAACGAGTTCTCACTAATAATTGGTAACCCGAGAGTGGCGGTAAGGCTGGGCTCTTCTTTTTCCGACTTTTGTTATATTCCTTCTACTCTTTTCTTTTCCGATGCATGCTAAGCACCTTACTCCCAATGCTGCAGAAAATAAAAAGGAGATGAAGAAGAAGGATATATATATACTATATAACATACTATATATATATAAAATATACATAAATATATAATATAATCATATATATACTATTATATATTATAATATAATATACTATATATATAGTACTATATATATATATCATCTACTTATCTTTCTTCTTTCTTCACCTTCCTCTTTGCCCAAGATTGGGGGTAAGGTGCGCTACAAGCATCGGAAAAAGAAAAGCAGTAGGAAGAACATGCCAAACGTCGAAAAGAAAGCCCAGCCTTACCGCCCCCTCTGTACCATTATTAGTGAGAGCTTCGTCACAGACCAGAAAATCCACACCACTAGAGCATCAATGGGACCGGCGACGGACCCTCGACTATGGTAAGATCGTCAATGAAGCGCCGCACCACGTTCATCCCTGGCCCAGGTGGCCACACCATGCCCCCATACAAAAACCCCGCCATTCTCTCCCATCATGCACCTTTATTCTCGCCTCTGCCAAAACTCACATTTCTCTCCTTAAGAACATTCGTTCACTGACTCAATTCATTTCTCTTCGTCTCCCAGCCGGTCGGTTCGCCAACACACTCTCCACTATACATATATTTTATAATATACTATATATATAATATTAATTATATATATAATATATATATTATAATATATATATATATTATATATACAAATTTAAAAAAAAAAAATTTTTATAAAGTTTTTTTTTTTGTGGGTGTAATAGTGCTAAATCTTAATGAGTCTGTACCTGGGTATCTACCTTTTTTCTTTTGTTTGTGTCGTGCTAGCACTATATTATCTCATCTAATTTAATCTGAGTTACTTTTACACACCACTACCTAATCATTTCTTAGGCTTTCGACCTTCAATTTCAGGTTGGGGCCAGGAGCGAGCATTAACTAATTCAATGCAATGCATAATAGTTTCAAACACCTAAAGAAGACAAATAGAGAGATTTGCTTTACCTACTAAATAAAAATTGAGAGATTGCTTTAACCTACTAAAGAAGACAATTGAGAGGATTGCTTAAACCTTACTATCACACGCCGTAGCATTCTTTTTTGTGAATGATGGTTACTTCCACTGCCTTATAATTATGTTTCATTTATTCTTTAAGTTCCTTTAAATTATTTTGGTCTTTAATTGTTACCCCCCCCTCCCAATAATGGAAAAAAATAAAAGTAACGTTCCCTGCACTCTTAATCCATTACTGTTTTAACTTGAGTTAAAAAGTAATAAAGAGAAATGATTAAAATACTTTACAATTTTCAGGGCTCGGACTCTCCTAATCACTTTCAGAATTTGATGACATCAAATTTGCTGCATCTGTCGTCTAAACATGGATTTCTATCCTCATTTCTTTCAATCAGAACCTGTTGTAGATACCGTTTACATTTGCGTACAACGTTCTTCCATTTTAATACTATATGGTGAAGCAAAGTTTGTCCCACTGTCAGCAAAGATCTGAAATGATCAAAGGTTTTTATATAAGCTTTTTACCTGGGATAGGAATTAAAACTAAAATAGCTGATGCTATTACCATAGAGAGAGATGTGGTTCAAATCTCAATGCCCCTAATGAACCTCTTCCCCTAAATGGAGAATTTTCAAGTTAATTTTCACTTATTAGATTTAGAAATTCTGTATATTATATTTTGTAATTTTTATAGGTAATGTAATAAAAGTAAAATAATAACAAATGTTTTTTTTTGGGGATTACACATGAATTTAAAAGTAATACATGTGTTGAAATTACTCTATGATAAAATACATTAATAAAACAATTTGAAAATGCTAAATACTAATATAAAAATTTAAGGCGGTAGTATAGATTCAGCGTTTGAATGGCATTTATATATTGCACGTTATAAGATCTGTTTAACAGTTAATTGACAATTTACATATGGTATCAACATTTCAGACATACATTTTTTTTAAATTTTAAACATACTATGGCTGAAGAGATGGAAACTGAAAAGTGCTAGCACCAGAGACAGAGACTTGTAAAATGACAACTCTAGCATAGTCAAAGTGGGATATTAAGTGCATCGCTATTATAATCAGGTAAAAGTGTGTTAAAGATCAAATAAGGGAAGCAATATAGTTTGAAGACTAAAAATAGACTATCAAAAGTGAAATGACTGCAAGTAGACTTTCCAATGTAGGTGGAATCGCAGTCACAGCACTTTTATTTGTAAAGCACTGATGACCAAAAAGCATAAGGAAGTTTATATTTAACTTTTAAGAACTTTCCAATTTTATTTTCACTTGAAAATTTAATCTGAATTTCAATGGGTGTAATTCAATTTTAGTATTCCTTTAATTCTGCGTTCAATTCTACAATTGACAAAGTGTTGGATGAGCTCTTCTTAAAGGATGAGATATACTACTTGATAGACTAGTACCTGGGGCATTCCAGGACATATCAGACCAAAAAATGGAAAAAGGTAACAACTCTGATTCAGATTTTCTTCAAATCTGTTAGATAGGGTTGTTTTGGGCCAAAAACACACTTGATCAAATAAAAAATTTCTAGGACCTACGGTTCTCCTGTGACAACCCCCCGAAAATTGGGGATCCCCCTAAACCCCATCTCATTTGAAAGTCTGTAGCTCATGAGTGGTTAGACATAGACCATACATATTATATATATTTAGAATCAGCATGGTTAGAGCTTTCATTTAAGACTAAAAGCAGCCTTCTACCATAATTAGGGAAAAAGCTCCCTCAA
>JABUQX010088378.1:0-42839 GCA_015478945.1 Trachelipus rathkii
AGGTACTAATAAACCTGACAGGTATAGAGCCAAAATGCATATTAAATTAGAGGTTAATGACATTGTTGCCATCAAGCAACAATATACCAAACCATATTTTTTTCCAATGGGGATAGTAACTGACACAAAGGAAAACACTCTTGGAGAGGTAGTAGAGGTATCTGTTAAGAAAAGGAAAGGGGAAATAATTAAAAGACATATAACTAATTTGATTCTCATCAAAAAGGCTAATTAAAAGAATTAAGTTTTTCAATTATTTTATTAAAAAAAAAAAAAAATTCAATTTCAATTTCATTTAATTTAAAAGCTATCAGGCTGCTGGCTGATAAAATAAATGAAGCTAGTAGAGTAGTTTGTTTAAAAAAAAAAAAAAAAAAAAAAAAAAAATTTTTTTTTTTTTTTTTTTTATTTAAATTATAAATTTATTTTTCTTTTTTTATAATTTAACCCCCCACCCTTTTTTATAAAATTACATTTCTATATAATTTTTAGTCTAAATATAACTGGGAAGGTGATTAATGACTTGCAATTGTTATTGTGATTCTTTTTATAAAATATAAATCACTTAATTGCTTATCATTTATTTTTTTTTTTTCATTCATTACTTAATTTAAATAATAAATAATAATTATTTTACGCCTGATAAGCAGCATTTATTTGCTTATTATAAATTAGCCCAGCTGCTCCACTTTTAAAAAGAAGAAAAATAAAAAATTGATTCTATGATCAGCTGACCAAATGAGTCGGTCACTGCTACTGCTGTTCCACTATCTGTTACATTGGATAAAAACCTATTACTTATATATTTGAGCTAATTACTGTCACACTCCTACAGCTTAGATATTGATTGAAAATTAATTGCAACTACTACTGCTACATTGATCTAATTACAGTAACTGCTGTACCAACTGTTGGAAAATTTAAGCTACCAAGCTACTATTTTTATATTTAATATTTTAATGTTTGTTGGCCAACAATGTATTAACTCCAATTATTGTTTTTGAGAATGAATACCAGAAGAGGCAAGAGTCAAAACATTTGAACAAGAGGCTTACCATTGTCTGGAAAGAAGAGAGTCAAAAAGGCAAGCAAGATTTAAGGCTACCAATTTGTTGGGTAAGTAGATGCAGTTTATCAGGCTGTCAATTTACTTTAGCTTAGATCACTTTATTTTTGTAAAGTATGCCTTAATAGGCAGAGTTCCTGTTAATTATTAATTAAAATTTATAAATTTAAAGGTTCATAGCCACATTTGGCCTTTGTCACAATATGGAAAGAATCACAATTTTGAGGCAACTTTTTAATCATTTTCTTGTAAGTTGTGCATCATATATATAACATCAAATATTTCCAAAAATATAGGTTTAGGAAGTTGGTTTTTTGTACCAACTTTTAAAAGGCTCCCATTTATTTTTTCAGCTGGGAGCTTGTTACTGTACTGCTGTGATAGAGCTGGGTTGGCTTGAGGCTGGAAGCATCTTTCAACATCCTTTTTATTTATGTATTTTCCTTGAAACTAAAAATATAATAGAAAATATTCATTAATAATCATTTAAGCAAAAATTAAAAGTAAAGAAGTTTTCCTTTTTTTATTGTGTTTATATTTAAATCCTTTTTTTATGCAGAGTAATCAAGATTATTATTTCCTGATAATTTTTTGTATATGGTATATAGTGGGAATTTCAATTTTTTCAATTCATTTCTTGATTTTTGTATAAATGCACATCCCACCCGCATGGCTTAACACAAACACACACCAATACACTTAGACAACTTACATTCGCCATATCACTCAAGAACAAGCCAACCTACTCAATACATTTACAACATAACAAGAACTCCACACACCCCAATATCTCTTTCTGTTCCCCCACAAATTCAAGTTTCAAGTTACTACAACGACAAACTTTTTATGCACTCTCCTCATATTACATTCCAATACTAATCCCAATTCAGCATAAACACCTACACACACGCATCTTTTTTTTTTTTTTTTAATATTTCAACTAAGAAAACAAACTGGCAGAAAGCTTATAGGTACTTGCATGTAATAGAATTAGATCTACAATCCTTCCAAGCAACTGACTTTTGCTCTCTCAACAAAGCAATACAATACGTTACATGGCAAACTATTACTTTCCCAAAAAAACTTATTAATAAAATTTATTTAATTCGGTACTTGTTAAAATAAGACCGACACTTTAATATATATATATATATATATATATATATATATATATATATATATATAACATATGTATATATATATATATATATATATATATATATAATATATATATATATATATATATATATATGTATATATAACTGCTCTTTCTGTATCTGTATAAATATCCCTCGAACCGACGACCAAATCGTAGACCTCAACAATTAAATAAATAATCTAATCACCTTAAATCATAACAGCAATTAGCAACAATATACACCCAAATACAATCGTAAGACCAAACACAAGCTCAAAGATATTGTGTGCAATAAAAAATCGACATGACACTCAATCCCCATCAACCATGAAGCCATCTGTAAAGAAAAAAGGAAACCTCCAGTCCCATAAAAACAATGCAATATTATTACATCACACTATTCAAAAATCAGCCATAAACCCACTGTAAGGGAGAGTGACGAAGCACTCCGTTAACAAACAGAAACTCAGCATAATAATAATATAAATAAATAAACCAATAATAAACAATAAAACCCACAGAAACACAGATGGAATAATACAGGTCTATTTTTCTTTATCAGTTATGATGCGGAAGCCACTGCGAACAGCCACCCCAACACCACAATTAATTAAACAACTTTTTAAAGTTTAAAGTTAAACAATAAGTGATTATGCATAATATACAAGATTAATACGTCAAAAACCTTAACTTACAAGCAGTGGACAAGACCAAATATCCAATATTCATCTAAAAACCTGGGAACCAGCTACCACAGCCCAACTCAAACATTTAATTTGCATGACAAACTATTACTTTCCCACCATTTTGGAAACATGCACATATATATTTCAGATAGGATAACTAAACAAACCACGAGCAAAGCAACTCAGTCAGATAGAATGAAAGTCACAGATCCAAAGTACTAAAAATTAATCCTGAATAGAACTATGATTAGATAAAAATATGGTATCAAAGCACTAACCGATTTAACACAACATATCCTCACAGGCCTTGATCAAACTATTGCTAGTACTGCATCTAAGTAAATACCACATCAACAAGGCTTTGATACAGTCCCTCATCACCTTTTAATAGTTAGTGTTGAGCACAGATATATTGTTGTAAAGGGTTGGCTTGTCCAGTCCTTTGTATAATCTTAAGCTGCTTGTAAAACAGTTTATGCCAAGTAAAGAGATGTATTTATTTTTCAGTTGTGGTAAAAATTCACATTGATTAATCAGAAAATTATAACAGAAGCTGATCAAAATATCTATTAAAAATAAAAAAATAAAAAGCCCATAAAGATCAACCAACAGGATTACCCAACTAAGAGTAAGAAATCATCAGAAGTTGGGTAAGTTGATAAATCAGTAAAACAGTTTATTACATCATGTTTTTTTAATAAAAAACGGTCGTTTTTTATTCACTTACATCTCTATTATAGCCTATTATTGTTATTATATTATTTAAAGGATCCGGTTTGGGGACCTTCAAACACCAAAGAAGATTCCTTACAAATCTCGAAGAAAAACATCTAACTGACCAATCACATCTGTGAACAAGTACCACAGATTCATGGTTGCCAAAATATTGGGATTCACAGCAGCTCACTAATGTACTGTAAGTACTGCTTTTATTATATTATTGACCCACCCCCGTTTCCCTAGCAACCTTTTCACACAAACTTGTTCTGGATAGCAGCCACTTGAAGCTGACAGTAGAGATTTCATAATAAATGATCAGGTTTTTTGATAGTCAAATTGAAACAAGATAAATAATAAGAATTCTAAAAAATAGAAAACTATCACATAAGAGGGCAATAGAAGGGCATTGTTCCTTTTTTCATATTCCTCGATTTCAAACTAGAAGTAATTAAATTTGTGGTGCATTCTCTGACAAATCAGGTGGTGAGTTGCACCCGACCCCCTCCGATTTTAATGAAATTTGTATACAAACTCATTTTGGCACAAAACTCACTCCCCTAAAATATTAGGTTCCAATTTTGAGTAGGGGCTGCAAAACAGCCCCCCCAATTTTGGGGGGTTCCGCGATACTCACTTCTTTCAAAGACTGATAACTTTGGTTCTACTTAATGCAGAATCAAAATTCAAAATGCATTTTAAAGGGAATTAATAGATCTATAAAAAAGGCATGAATAAAAAAATCTGTACAACAATTTTTAAAAAAGTTATAAGGTGTTAAAAAAAAAATTCCCCCCCACCCCCCCTTTTGTTGATCAATTTTTAAAAACCCAGTATCCTACTTATAAACTGAGAATTTCTTTTAACATATACAAACATAAAAAGTCTGCTTATTTGATTGGATATACCCGCTTTTTAGGCTTAAAAAAAGGGTTTTTATGTAAAAATTAAATTTTTTGAAATAATTTATAATTTTACTACAATTAATTAACCTTCAGTACAACTTTAAATTGATATATATATATATATATATATATATATATATATATATATATATATATATATATATATATATATTTTTTTTTATTTTATTTATATATATATATATATATAGTATATATATATATATATATATATATATATTATATATATATTTAGAAATTTTTTTAGTATTCAATAACAGTAGTAAGAAGTTTTTTTACACTATGAGCAATAGAGGAAAGTCAGGATACCATGAGGTGTGCTGCAATCCTCTATTAAAACACAAAAAAGTTGTGACAAAGTCTTTGAGACCCATACAACAATGGATAGTAACCATGATGACTCAGCTGCACTTACAAATGACAGACCATATCTGTACAAACTGTGAAAATGAACTGCGGCTGTTGAAAAATAATGCTGAAGTTCCTACTGCTGAAGAAGACACGTCAAGTTCGTCAAGTAATGAATGTGTACTTAAACCAGATAACACAAATGCGCAGACACCACATAAGAAAGAACCAGAAGTTAGTCGAGCTTTCCTAAATGCAAGCCTACAGGAACTGGGAGTTTCTCCTATAAAATTTCGTAAGTAAAGTTCTATAGTTTTAGACTATTTACAATTTATTGCTTGAAAGAATAATGAACAATTTTAACTTGTGAATTTCACCATTTTCTCTACATAAGAGAATTATCTTTTGTACTAGTTTTTCAAAATTTGTCATGCTATTATTACTTATTTATTGCTATTATTAAGGTTATTACTTGGGAATCTGAAAGAACTATATGAAAAGTACAAGGAAAACTGTATTGATCTTATTGGATTTTCAACATTTGCTAAATTAAGGCCCAAATGGTGTGTTATGGCTGGTGCAAAGGGGACCCATAATGTATGTGTGTGTATACACCACCAAAATCCAAAATTAATGGTGTTTGCAATTGGTGTAAAGCATTTAACTTATAAAGATCTAATAAGAAAAACAGTGTGTCATGATGATGATGCAGGTTGCATGCTCAGATATTGTAGAAATTGCCCTAAAAAAGAAGAATTAGTAAAGTACTTAAAAACGATTGAAAATATGAACACAAGAGATTCAGTCACATATTCACAATGGGTAAGTACAGACAGATCAAATTTAATTACAACAGTACAAAATAAAGATGATTTCATAGAATTATTGGCCAAGAAAGTTTATGAATTAACAAGGCATCATTTTATCGTAAAAGCTCAATCTAATTATCTTAAAGAACTTAAAAGCAACCTACCTGATAATGAGGTTATAATACTTGGTGATTTTTCAGAAAACTATACCTTTATTGTACAAGATGCCAGTCAGGCTTTCCACTGGGTCAATGATCAAGTTACAATACATCCTTTTGTTGTATATTATAAAAAAGGTGTTCTACAACATGAAAGTTTTTGTTGCATTAGTGATTACTTAAAACATTCAACCATCATGGTATATGCCTTTCAAGTTAAGTTGATTGAAAAACTTAAAGAACAATTTGCATTCATTAAGAAAATTCATTATTTTAGTGATGGCTGTGCTGCACAGTACAAAAACAAATATAATTTTATCAATTTATGCCATCATTTTGCGGACTTTAATATATTATGTGAGTGGAATTTCTTTGGAACCGGTCATGGGAAAAATGTTTGTGATGGAATTGGTGGAGTCATCAAGAGAACTGTTGCCAAGGCAAGCCTACAAAGGCCATATAAGGATCAGATACTAACTGCAGACAGTTTTTTCTACTACTGTAATGAATATATACCAGGAATAAACTGCATATACATCACAAAGGAAGAAGTATTTAGAGCTGAAGAAAACTGAAGAAGAGGTTTGAAAAATGTGTAACATTGAAAGGAACACAAGGGTTTCATAAAATTATCCCCATTAACACTGAAACTTTGAAAGCTTTTCAGATATCAAATTCAAAATCTTACAAAGAAGCTAAAATATCTGAAGTAAACATACATGAAAGTGATGAATACTCTCATTTTAACATGGAGGCAGCAGATATAATAAGTCACTATGTTTCTTGCAACTTTGAAGGCAATATATTCATTGGTATTATTGAAAGTTACTCTGAGGACTTTGATGATTTTTATATTAGTTTTCTGAAGGAGGAAGAACAAGGTATGTATATATTCCCAAATGTTGATGACAAAGTGTGGATTGAAAGGAAAAATATTCTTAAAAAACTTGCGGCTCCAAAACTAACACCAGGAAGAAAAATAATGTACAGCTTTGATATGGATGAACTGCAAAAGTCTAAAGAACTTTTGCAAAAAAGTAACTAAAGTGAAATCACTAACTATATATACTATATAACTAACTATATAAATTCTCATGATTTTTCTGTTATATAGTATTCCTTTTGACTAATTAAAATATTAAGCTCGAGTTTATACTATTAAATTATAATCCAAGAACAGAGTGTGTATATATATATATATATATATATATATATATATATATATATATATATATATATATATATATATATATATATATATATATATATATATATATATATATATATATATATATATATATATATATATATATATATATATGATATCAATTTAAAGTTGTACTGAAGGTTAATTGTAATAAAATTATAAATTATTTCAAAAAATTTAATTTTTACATAGAAACCCTTTTTTTTTAGGCTAAAAAGCAGGTTTATCCAATCAAATAAGCAGACTTTTTATGTTTGTATATGTTAAAAGAAATTCTCAGTTTATAAGTAGGATACTGGGTTTTTAAAAATTGATCAACAAAAGGGGGGGTGGGGGGGAATTTTTTTTTTAACACCTTATAACTTTTTTAAAAATTGTTGTACAGATTTTTTTATTCATGCCTTTTTTATAGATCTATAAATTCCCTTTAAAATGCATTTTGAATTTTGATTCTGCATTAAGTAGAACCAAAGTTATCAGTCTTTGAAAGAAGTGAGTATCGCGAAACCCCATTGGGGGGGCTGTTTTGCAGCCCCTACTCAAAATTGGAACCTAATATTTTAGGGGAGAGGGAGTTTTGTGCCAAAATGAGCTTGTATACCAAATTTCATTAAAATCGGATCGGGTGCAACTTTGCAAAAATTTTGCATGATTTGTCAGAGAATGCACTATAAAATTTTATTAAATATATAAAAATCATTGAATCCTTAACCCTTTGTCTATTGTCATAATTTCATTAACTATAATTGTTTTTTTGTTTATTTTCTTCAAACAGGGTAATCTGTTTTTCGTCTCAAAGCCACATTTTGATGAGTGAGTTCCAAGCTACATTGTATGTCATCAGAGAGAAAGTCAGTTCTCTTTGGGTTACTAGGGTGAGACTTATTTATTTTATTTCATAAATTTTTGGAATTTATTATAATTTACACTAGGGGTGCGAAGGTTGTACCCTTTAATGTGCTCGAGGCAGCCGATTATAAACTTAATTTCCCTAGTCATCCAAATATTTTTGGTTCACTCTATGTACTCTCCCCTACAATGTAACTTCAAAGACAAAAATAGCAACACTTCTTCTCTCTCTCGAGAGAGAGAGAGTAGACTAGGGCTTGATTTTTATGCATATTGACACCACCCCCCCATCAGCAATATTACTTTAGAGCCACATAAATTAAATGTGCCGAAATACTATGAACAAACTTGGGGAAATACAAAGAGATTCCTCACAATTGCATATAGACACTAACTCCATCCTTTCTTCAACTACGCATCACCTGCCTGTGGCTGCCCACCCACCCACTATTTCACAATTCAATATTCAGAAATTAGCAGCTGTACACAATAAAGCCTCTATGATAATAACAGCAGGCTGCCTTCCCACCTCACTCATCCACCATCACCCCTTGCATCAAACATTGCACCCCTCCCCCTAAAAGGGAAAAAGATAACCACACAAACCATTATGCTATTCTAATATGTACAACAGGCTCCCACCCCACCTCCCCACCCCTTATACCTCCAGATATTAATCAATATTAACATTCGAGGTAAAACAATTAACCCAAAGAACTATCTCCGCATATCCAAATGACACCATACTTGGAGCACCCACTCCAAAAATGTTCTTTACAGAACAAATCTGACTGCCAAACCCTCTCCGTATCCCTCCCCAGGTATATCTCCTCTTATCTCCCTCTCCGCTTTATGCACCATCCCTCCTTTTTCCATCAAGAATATAAATTTAAATTCATAATACACCTCCAACTACATTAACAAAGCATGATCTCTCCCAGACAAACTACGAAACAAAACATCCTTCCTAGACTGCTCTGTCTTTCGACATCAGATGCAACTACAATACGCTCATTTTTAACTGATCCGCCTGGCTTGCTGTGGTGGCACAGTATCTTTGGGGTCATCCACTTCTAGTAGGAGAGGAGCAGGAGGAACAATGGTAGGTATATAGCATGTTATACCGGTAGTATAGGAGAGAGTATAGAGAGATAGTAGCAGAGAGAGAGTAGAGAGTATATATATATATATATATATATATATATATATATATATATATATATATATATATATATATATATATATATATATATATATATATATTTTTAAATCATCATCAAATTACTAATACTTCCTTTTCCCAAAGACTTAGGTATAAAAGCAGATATGCATCGAAGTACAGTGCAGTAGAAGAATATGAGACAAGTCTAAAAGAAAGCATAGTTCATCGCCCCCTATATCACCTATTAGTGAGAACTCTGTCGCAGCCAGAAAATCCAACTCTAGAGCTTCCTGACCGCCATGGTATCCTCACTATGGCATCAAGTGTAGGGTTCTATCCACTGGCCAAGGTTGTGGGCCACAACCATACCCCCTCCCAAAACCCTGCCATTCAATCCTATTATGCACCTTTATTTTCGCATCTGCCAAACTCACATTTCTCTCCTCCAGACATTCCTTTACTGACTCAATCCACCTTTTCTTCGGTCTCCCATCCGGTCGATTCCCAACACACTCACCACTATACATCCGCTTAACCAACCGACTATCATTAATCCTTTTCACTTGACCAAACAAAAAAACAAAAAGCAAACATATTTGAAGCATTTATTGAATTTATGTTACAGTAAAAAATTATTAAACTTTGATTTAAGAAAATAAATTCCTGATAAATATAAATAATGAAAGTAGAAATCCCCCGTTTTTAAAAAAGTATCTAATCTTCATCTTACCTCCAGGTGTGGGGTAAGATGGGACAGCATTGGGGCAAAATGGGATTAAATGATTTCATATAAATGTAGACATTTCTTTTAATTTTTTTAGAATTCTCTACAAGATTCATGTGTCCGCACTAATAAATATTGCAAGATGCGCAATATTCAACGGTTCAGAATATAAACCTTTGCAGAGCATCCATTCACAATCGTT
The DNA here is from genome assembly GCA_015478945.1 of Trachelipus rathkii. NCBI lineage: Eukaryota > Metazoa > Arthropoda > Malacostraca > Isopoda > Trachelipodidae > Trachelipus > Trachelipus rathkii. Next base: position 9,990 of record JABUQX010088378.1, read on the forward strand.
TTCATCTATTTTATTACTCTGTTTTTCTTATGTTTTATTATCATCAGTTTTACTCTTTCTACTCATTATATTTTTGTTTCAATGCAGTCACCTTTTATAGCTCAATAAGCTCATTTTTGTAAGAAGTGAGTTAAAATTGTTGTTTTCCCTCTCAGAACATCCTTTCTTTATTCCTATAGGTATTGTTTGGCATACTTTTTAACCCACAGTTACTGTCGACGATTATTTCTAGGAAACAGAAACAGTAAGAAGTCACATGAACCTATCGAGACTGTCCCAGTCAAAATATAGTAAATATTCATTAAATACATGGTTATTCAACAAATCAAAACCCACACCGCACTCTAAGGCTTCTCAATATCCAGCACAAGCTAAAGGTCAATTACACCAAAATGCACCAAGTGCTATCAAAAGCAGATACTATAGCTAAGGTACATACTAACCACACGGCAAGTATTTAGTAAGAATATTGTCATCATTCTAGCACACAGTTTAACCTTAAAAACACCAAAAACCAGCCAATTTGGCTTAGTCATAATACACTATACAATACCGTGAATGGTCCAAAGAAAGTATGAAAACTCTTATTAGCGACGTTTTAGAAGAGAAGAAAAGATTGGTCATCGAAAGGCTTCACTTATTTACAAATTTCCACAATTAAATCTTTCTCTCATAATCCATGGTTCGATCGTGCTTGTTCTCTGGATATTCAGGCTAGAGGCAGTGCGTATCGGGGGTGGAAAAATTCTCGTTCTCCTATCACTCTCGCTAATTTCATTCAATTCGGGATAGCAGCGGATACTTCTTCTACGAGCAAAGCGGGCTTTCATCAAACGAAAGTGCGCTAACCTCCTTGGTTCTCCTACTGACATCTTTCTGGCCTCTTGCCAAAAACATCCTCTAGCACTCTGTAAATCTGCCATCCTCTCTTATTCGATTCTGATCGATTCTGTTGATAATTCTCCAACTGAAGAAGGCCAAGACTTTCAGCTCCTATTATCCCAAACTCAACCGCTGGACGTTCTCGCATATCCTCTTCCCACTCCTTCTCATCTCAGGTGTCCTGTGGTTTTGCCTGTGATTACATTTGATCGGGTGAATGGGCCTCTGAAATCTATGAACGTTAGGAAGGCGTGGCCCAGGGATGGCATTCCTCCCCGAGTTTTGAGGAAGTGTGCTTTCGTGCTATCCCGCCCCTCGATTTCAAACTGATACTCTTCTATGCTCTCAATACTAGCACCTTCTGCTCAGTGTTGGAAGGTCGCATATGTCCAACTCATTCCGAAAAAAGGAAGCTGCTCTGATAATTCTAACTATCGCCCTTTAGCTCTCACTTTTATTTTATCTTAAGATCTTTGAAAACACCTTCTCAACTCTCACTTCTTAGATCATTTGGGAAACTCATTCGATCGCCAGTACGGCTTTCGCGCTCGAGGTCTACTGGCGATATGTTTTCATATCAAACCGATTTATGGTTTTTCGCTCCTAGGAACTACGGAGAGACTTGCGTTGTGGCGTTTGACATATAAAAAGCATTTGACCGAGTATGGCACGCGTCACTGCTCTCCAAGTTTCCTCCTTTGAGTTTCCTCCTTTTCCGTTACTTTAAGTCCTTCCTCCTTCTCCACAATGTCGGCTGTTGTTGATGGAGCGACTTCTTTTTCTGTCAATAATTGTGTTCCTCAAGGTTCTGTCTTGTCTCCTACTTTATTCCTACTTTCATTAATGATCTTCTCACCTGCCCACCTCTAACTCTTATCCACTCATATGCCGATGACTAGACCCTTCATTCTTCAACTTGTATCAATTCTGCTCCTTCTTTTACTTCTAAAATTGCCTCTCGTCTTAATCTTTCCGATTCTATTCTCGCTGATCTAGATAGAATTTCCGGATGGGGTCGTCTCAACCTTGTGAAATTCAATTCTTTAAAAACCCAACTTCTACAAATCTCCTTCTCTAAAACATCTTCTAACTTTTCTATCTCTTTCGACGGTTCTCTCATCTCTCCTGTTGAAAATATAAACATCCTTGGCCTTAACATAAACAAAAAAATGTCTTGGAAATCTCACATCACAACGGTTGCTAGAGCGGCCTGAAAGAAACTTTGTGTTCGGTTTAGACTGCGAGACTTATTTTCCTCTTCCCAGTTGCTCCAGCAATACAATGGTCTCATCAGCCCATGTATGGAGTACTGCTCTCATATCTGGGGGGGGCTTTGGTTTCACCCGCTTTTGGACAGGTGTTGAGTCAAAAGGCCAAAAGGCTTATAAACTGTTCTGTACTTTCCAGTTCACTTGACCCTCTATCTTTGCGGCGCGATGTTGGTGCTTTATCTTTATCCTATAGGTACCGCAGCGGCATGTGATCGAGGAAACTTATCACTCGCGTACCTCCATCTTAACGACGCCCTCGTAGCATAAGGGGTGCTGTATCTGCGCACGAGTTTTGTGTTGACATTGGTAATTCCAGTCTAGTTCGCTGTGGTGCTTCCCTCTTTCCCACCACCTCTGTTCTGTGGAATTCTCTTCCATCTTCTGTATTTCCTGCTGAATTTAATCTCCTCACTTTAAAGCCTACGTCTGTGCTCATATGCGTAATTTGAGCTAGAAGGTGAACTTTTGAGCGTACTACAACCTTTCCTTGAATAGGGCTCTGCCCGTGAGTGGTGGTGACAACTGTAAAAAAAAAAAGTTGGGTGGGCAGATATGTGGCAAATGAACTGAATCTCCTACTCACCACATCCAAAACATCATTCAGATTATCCCAAAAAATCGCACTCTTCAAAATTACCCTCAGATGTACCCCATGTCACAACCACACATACTTTGGCCTTTTCAAACTTAAACTTAACCTTTAGAATTCTAGTACTCACACACACAAAATCTACCATAGCTCTCTACCACAAGTCACTCATCAGAATTGCAAATCCTTCTATCCCTTCTCTCATTCCTTTTCCACACCAGCACACACACACATTCACACCACACCACTCATTTTCACCGTTTCTTTTCATCTTTGTTTCAGTCACAGCGAACAAATCATTGCCCTTTCTAAATACATCCATCACCTCTCACCTCTTCTCCTCAACATTTATTCCACTGACATTCCATGTACCCATACGATTCATACATATTCGTCGAAAGATAGAAGGCCGCTTACGGCGATCACGACCTTCTCCTAGTCATGCATTAGCATTCCTGGCAAAAGATAAGTGGTAGTGGGCAACCAACCTAACTACCCCCTTCCCTAGTCGCCTTTTACGACACGCAGGACATACGATGTGGGCAATTTTTTCTCCCCACACATAGGATATAAGATGGATAGGGATGTCTGTAAGATGATGTCTAGAAGAAGGGTGTGGATATAAGTATGTGTAATATGATATGTGGATAAAAGGTGGTGACTCCAAGATGATGTCTGGAGGATTAGTGTGGATATGAACGCAGAACAGAAAGGTGAACCATTAGGCACTGGAATGTCATACATACCATAAGCAAAATGGGTATATATATTAGGGATGGGCCGGGTAGTGAATCCGGTATCCGGCCTATCCAGCCAAGTTTATTGACTATCCGTATCCGGCCGGGATATCATTGTTTTCCGCCGATAACCGTGATAATACTTCCCTAGTAGGTTCTTTCTTTTGGGAAAATATTCCAAATAATTTTTGAAAATTTATATATATATATATATATATATATATATATACTATATATATATATATATATATATATATATATATATATATATATATATTAAATATTATATATATATATTATATATAATATATATATATATAATTTGTTAGAATTCGATTGTTGGGTTACAATGTTATATTATTTTATTCATCATTTATGATACTTGTTCAATTACTTATCTGAAATTTGGGGGTGACACGTTTCATAAATTATGGTAAAAATATGGTAATATTTAAAATTATAATTATTATATTATAAAAATATTAAAATATATGGTAAAAAATATGGTATTTTTAATGGAATTAAGCTTACCAAGACACATGTTAATGCAATTTTTACCACCACAATTTTATTCTAACGTTTAAGTATTGTTATTACTAATAGTATTTACCACTGCTTATTTTAACGTGTTTAAGCATTGTATATAATACAATTATAAAGAAGTCTTCAGAAATTTATAAAAAAAAAAAACACGAATTTATTCTCAATGTTACCCTCCTTCAGTGATACAAATATAAAAATCAGAGCAAATGTCAGGGGCACAAAACTTGATAAAAATGCAATGTTGGAAATAAATATACGTCTGCTATTAAGAAAAGTGGTGCTACGAATAAATGGTCAATATCGATTATAACTTTATAGGACAATCGAGAACTAAATATTATCGATATTGAGAATCGGTTGATTAATAGTAACACTCAATATCATTTATAAAATTGATAAATTTTTAGATCAGAAATAAAAGAAACATGTTTAAAACATGATTCTTGGAGAATTAGAAAAAAACAAAAAAAAACAAAAAAAAAAACCGATTTTTCGGTGTTGCTATCAAACTTACAAAGATGGCCGCTAACTGCAATTCCACAACATTTTTCAATTATCGCAATTGCAATTCCTCAATTTATTTTGGTATTCCGCCATTGCGGAATTGCGGACTTAAATTGCGGAACGTCCACCTCTGAGATATATAGTATATATATATTTATATATATAATTATTTTATATTAATATATATATATATATATTATAATATATAATATATATACTATATATATAATATATATATATTATATATTATATATATATACTAGTCCAGGCCTCCAGATTAGATGTCCCATGTATGTAAAAAAAAACTATGATAGCTAGGTAAAAACTGAATACATACATTGTAATGGAAGGAAAATGAGAAGAAATAAAATAAAGTGAGATAAAAAAAAGTAATAATAATAATAAATAGTTTCATGTACGGATAATTCTCTCGTTCCCCCAATTTTCGCAGTTCCAAAGTCATTGAGTCCCCAATATTTTAATTTCAATGTTAAGGCGACATACGCGCACGGCTGCGCACACACACACATCTCTATGATGAGTAGATGTTCTAGAGAAATATTAAATTTTTTTTGATGACCTGACCTGACCTAACCAAAACTATATGCAATTTTAATATTTCAATTTTAATTTAACTTTAATTTTTATTTTTCAATTTTTATTTTTTATATTATTTTAGTTTCCCTAAAGTATTTGAAAGATAAAGAAAATTTATTTTTTATGGGTATTATGTTTAAATTTAGTTTGGAAACGTACGATTATAAATTTTTTGGAGTTATTTATTAAAATTAAAATTATTAAATTTTTTTTTAGTTCTTGCATTACAATTTGCGCTGAATTCAAAATTATTATTAGTTTTTATGTAGATATAGTGTTTTTTTAGATACAGGGGCACCTAATCTGGAGACTGGCCATATATATAATATATATATATAATAATATATATATATATATATTAGATATATATATTATATAATATATTATATATATATATATGTTATTAATCACCGCGTATAGGCGTCGGGCGGTGTGACGTTGGCCACTTTAGGTATAACTTCGTCTCCCCACTCTTCCCCTAATACACTTTTGGAATTTTTTTTTCTGAATATCAAGGCCCTATAGTGGGTCATAAGCACACAAAAAATAATAATGGTAATTCTAATAATCATAGTTTTATTAAGTTTAAATAAAGCTCATTTAGGCTCAATTTGAAGGGGTGAATCGGACCAGCATTGTGGGGTAAATTCCTCTTTTTAAAATTCCTCTTTTATGTATTTAATTCAATTTTTATATTTTATTTTTAACTTAATATAAATTGTATTATATTTAAAATTAGTAATAAGTAATTAAAATTCAATAATGATAAATAAAATAAAATAAAAATGTGGTGGCCCAATTCACCCCATTCATGGGACAAATTTTGAAAACTTTTTTGAATTCAAATTTTCCTTATAAATTCTTTTTTATTTTAATTTTACCTAATAATAAGGTAACTGTTTATTATATTAAATTAGCTATACGTAATTAAAAATGTCAATAATAATAGGCTACATAAAATAAGAACAACAATGGTGGCCCAATTCCACCCATCATCAATTTTTTATGGGGGGGATGATGAATCGGGCCAAGATAGGCCCAGCGATTTAACCACAATGCACTGTTTGGAACAAAAATTTAGTTTGCCAGTTTAAAGCTAACATACTCAACTGTATACACTGAAAAAATATACAATTAAAATCTGTCCATAACTTTTCATTTAAAACAAGTTAAAAAAAACTCGCATTTTTCAAATGTGAAATTCTATTTAAGAACATTTATACACTAATTTACTATATTTTTTTAAAAATATAAAACGCTTCTAGAATTAAATTAAAGATAATCTAATAAAACTTATAGTACTACCAAAATAAGAATTTTTTTTTTTTTTTTTTTATTTAGTCACCCGCCCGACGCTATATAACAGACTGCCGGATATCGGTATCCGGCTAATTCACTATCGATATCCGGCCGGATATCCGGTTAACTTCCAAAACCGGCAATATCCGGTACCAGCTATCCGGCTAATTTCACTATCCGGCCATTCCCATAAATATATATATATTATATATATATATATTATATATATATTTATAAATTAACTATACATAGAAATTATATATATATATATATATATATATATATATGTGTGGGGGACTATTTGGTCAATACTCTGATTCTTACAAAGGAGGAATCTATGAGTTATAATCTCATTAGTTGGTGATTAGAGTCATTTTATTTTATTAAAATTTTTCATCCTTATACTTCATTTATCACCAACCTGTGTAAATTATATGGGTACTACTTATTTATCCTATTTTTCAGTTAATGCAAAGATTAGTATTAGTATTTGATGAATGTTTAATTTTATAAATGTATGTTTCATGGTAAACATTTCTAAAAAACACACTGAGGATACTTACTAAATTGTGGAGCATTGTTTGAATCGTATCGTTGATTGTCCAGTTCAGTTCAAGCCACTAATCTGTTCTGAAAGGTTAGTTGGTATTCAATATTAATCTATATTCATTATTAATGATATTCTAAGTTTAAGATATTGTTCAATTACCTAAATTAAGTTAACTTTTAAACAACATGAAATTTCAAAGTAATATTATGTTACAGTCACAAACCTGTTAGAACTCTTGAAGTCTTGATGCAGTGTACATCAGAAAATAGGCAGATAGTGTATGCCATAGGAAACCCCCTCTGATTGCATCATAATTAGCAGGGGTAAGCATTTAAAGAAATTGTTTAATTAAAAGTAAATGCTGGAATTTAAGAATATCAATGTTAAGCTTGTTTTCATTTATGTAGGTTTCAGCTTTGGGCTGAATTTCAGTATTGGAAGAGCTACCTTTTCAGCTTTGGGCTGAATTTCAGTATTGCAAGAACTACCCTTTCAGCTTTGGGCTGAATTTCAGTATTGGAAGAGCTACTCTTTTAGCTTTGGGCTGAAACAACTACCTCTTCAGTTTTGGGCTGGAACAACTACCTTTTCAGCTTTGGGCTGAATTCATTTGTGAGATTGATATTTTGAAGACTGAATGATTTTTGGAATTTGAGAACGGATTAAACTTTATACTTTGATTTAAAAGTTAAGTTCAGTGTTTAGATCTTACCTGTAAATGAGATTGCTTGTACTAGCATGTTTAACATCTGACGATTAAATAAGTAGTCTCTTAATAGAACCATATTTGTCTTGCACAATAGTTTATAAAGTATAGAAATTGCTATAACATTAGCACTTACTCGTGACTAACTTGGCTGTGAATTATAATCCTAGATTTATGTATATAAGAGCATTTGCTAATATATCCATAACGTTTCGCATTATTGCAAACTGAGAATTAAGTTAATGGAACCTTTGATCTCATAAGATATTAACACTTTTGTATATAAGCACATTATAACTAGTCTTATTGAAACATTTTGTATATAAGCAACACTAAAATACATTTATTACACCGTAATTACTTAGTATCAATTTCAATAAGGTCTCGTCCTTATTGTTTTCTTGTATGTATATACAATCCCTCTAAAGTATTATAGCTATCGGGATATACGCTTAAAATTAGTCAGTTATTAAAACATAAATCCTATACTTCTTTTCTTACCCTTTGAAAGAAATATTAATTAATTTAACACCCACATACGTCACTTTCATCTATCTAACAACACGCGCCCTTGTGTGAACTACTTGAGGTTCTTGGACAGAAGAACCGCGTTTGGAATAGCCTACCAATAGCTCTTTTTGGCGTAGATGAAAGATGGTGTCAGGAAAAGTTGACCAGATTTAGATCCTTTCATCATTTTCTTAAGGTATCTAGTTAATTTCATTTAAATTAAATTCCATTTAATTATTTCTTTATTTTTCTGTATAGAGCTAGGTTCTATATTAATATTTATATTTACACAGACCAAAGGAGGGTTGAATACGAAACCGGGTTTAATCTCTCTTTTTCTTTGCTCAGGCCATTGTTGCCAAATATAACCCCGTGTTCAACTCTCCTCCACATAAGTATAAAATTAATTGGCGCCCGAACAGGGACCTTAAGTTCTTGTTCGCTAAGAGTGCGCTAGATAGATTGTGACCTTAAGTCACACCGTCATTGTTATATACCTTTCTTCGTTTAATTTCTCGTTTATTGACAAGTCAATTTGACCATCTTCTTAACCTAATTGGTTCTTTTTCATTTCGTTGATACCTTAAATAGTAAAAGCATTTAGCTATTCTTCAAAATCAAACATGTCAGACAAACGAGATTATCAAACTTCCAAACAAAGATTACTTACTGAGTTTTTAGCTAAACAGGATAAAGAGTTGAAAGAAAAAAAAGTAGTAAAACAAGACACACTTATAGATTTAAATACTGAAATTGGTTCACAAGAAAGTCATAATTTTGAACCATACACAGACAACCCTGACAGTAGAGTCGAAACACAGGATGACATATTTTCCGTTGAGGAAATGACCAAAATATTCACAAAATTAGATAAAACAAAACAAATAATGACTCAGAAACTAAGCCAACAAGGCCAAACATTTGATGAAAATGAATCGAGAGATCAAACACTTGATAAAAGCGACGATTCACTAATAACACGATCAGAGATAAATGATTCTTTGCTAGATGAAGACAATGTAAATAATACACAAGTACTTCCGTTGTTACCACAGTATGTTGATAATACTCGTACACGAAACACGCTTATACAAAAGGCGGAAATCTATAAGGATTCAAAGCCAAATAAAAACAATGATAGGGAATACACTACACAAACTACTCAAACAAAGGATACCCTTAACACTGAATCCCAAAGATTATTAAATTTAGACAAAAAACTTGCGGGTAACACTGATAATTTCAAAACCGATTTAAACTATCGAACGCGTAAATTATTAAAACCCCCTCGAGAAAATTCTTACCCCCAGTTAGATCCTACAAATACTAGATCTTTAGTTAAACCGCGGGATCCGAGATATTTCAGTCACGATGATCAATCTATGTATACAGGACCTCAAATTAAACAACGATTGGATATGTTGGAAGAAGCTATTGTCCTTTTGTCACAGTTGCTCCGGAATTCACAGAAGTTAAAGGTGGTGGATCCGGGGAAGTTTAAGTATGAGGCGGAGCAGGATCTGATACATTATCTAACGGACTTCGAAGCCTATTGTTCTCTCCATTATCCTGGTGCTCCTCATCAATGGTTGCGGTTATTAGGCCGACAACTTGAAGGCAGTTTCCTTAAATTATACAAGTTACTTGTCAAAGATGATAGAGATTATTTCTCAGTCCGTGACACACTTATTAGTTGGTTTGATGAAGAAGAAAAGAGAAAGAATGAATATAAGCTTCAAGCTTACCATTCTGCACGTAGAGAAAGAGGTGAAAGCATCAGAATGTTCGCTCTCAGGTTGGAACGTTTAGCCAGACGCGCGTATAGAGGTTTGGATATGCGAGAGCATGATTCGCTTCGCACCGCGTTCTTATGTAGTCTTCCCCCATATATCGAAAAAAGTGTTAGAAAATACATTAAAATGCAGGAGCTTGACAAAGTAAGCCGTACTCCATGGCATAAAATAGTAGGTTTCGCGGATTCCCTTGAAACAGACAATAACGAATTTCCTAACTCAATATCGTTATCGTCCCATGATCAAAAGGAAAGACCAATTCAGCATTCTAAAAATGATAATCCAAAGGACGATCTGAATGAAACCATCGAATCGGTAATTAGGATAGATACTTTAGCCCCTAGTTGGACGGATGTTCTAAAGGGTAAGGGCAAAGGTAAAAGTAGCCAGCCTCTACCTATTGAATATCATCGGGAGTCCCACAGTCCAAACAAAAAAACAAATACATCTCGTTATTATCAGGATAACCGTCGCCGTGGTTCCCCACCAAATTACAAAAAATCCCAAACACATCCCAATTCCGCTGAGAAAAACCAGCTCATTTGCGAGTACTGTGAACGAATAGGCCACCAGATGCGAGAATGTTACAAATATCTCGGCATCTGCAGCTATTGCAAGAAAAAAGGTCATGTACGGGCTGAGTGTAGATCGTATAAGTCAGCTGCTTCAACCCCCCAAAGATCAAAAGTAAATTGTCCTTTTTGTAAAGGACCGCACCCTGGTATGAGATGTCCTCAGACAACACCCCCCAGATCGAATAATGTTCGTAGTCAGGAATTTACCCCTTCTAGAGATAGCACTAACGATCACATCACGGGAGCAATTAAAAAAGTGTCCCGCAGTAATCCCGTATCTAATGCAGCCCAAGCCTCCGCACCCGAAAAGCGCGAAAGCCCTCGCCCACAGCGTAAATATCTGAATCCTTGCGATTATTGCCAAAAGCCACATAAGGAAGGTCAATGCAGGGGTTTAGATGAATCGCAGCCGGAATCGGTAAACTACTAGTCCCCACAGACGTGAGTCAGCCCGTGGGATTGGACTCGGTAATAGACTCAATAGGCAATGAAAGGGGGAAGGATGATGTGCCTGAAAGTTTTAAACTTGGGAAAAAAGACATGGCCGAGGAAGAAGTGGCATCCACAGGAATAGATAATAGATTACGTACTGTGACAGTAAATTGTAGGGCCTCCACCGATCCTTTGATAATATCTGTCGCTATCAAACCGAATAGTAGTGGGTTCGACAGTTGTATGGTCGACAGTGGAGCCGGAATAAGCTTAATCTGCACTGATTTAATTGTCGATCATCTAAAGCATGGATTAATGAGGCTTTCGTCAGAAATAGGTATAAAAGCCGTTACTGGGTTGGTAAAGGATCACACAGTTCCCGTCAAGTATTATATAGAAACCCCTTTGTATTTCCATGATAGTAATTTTGTGACTAAGCCTATAATTTTTTTAATTATTCCTGCTGAATTAATGCCAGCTTCAATGGTCTTGGGAGCTGTAGCTTTAAAGGAAAATGACCTCCTTCCGGACCTCACAACAAGAGAACTAATTCACAGAAAGGGAAATGGAATGGAAATTGTGGCTAGAGATGAAAGTCTTTCGATCCCATTCTATAAATGTATAAGTACGCACTCGGTTAGTATTCCCCCGTTCTCTTGTAAGTTAATTGATGTGGAAGGACCTTCAGACCCTCTTTTAACTATAGTAGGGTTTCACGGTAAACAAAACCACACTGTCGTCCCAGTGTCGGGAGTACTGGATTTATCAACAAACTGTCAGGTAGCGCTCTTAAATAACTCGGATCGAACTCAATTCTTACGAAAAAACACTGTTGTAGGGTATATTTGCCCTCTTACGGAAGAGGATACTTTAAGGGTGCGAAATCTTAATATAAATCCACAGCTCCATGAGAGTCCAAAGGGTAATGAAGCCTGGACCCCAGAAAAAATAAAAGCAGATTTCGGTTTTTCTGATCTTCCAATAAATGAACAGCAGAAACGAGATCTTGTTGAAGTACTATTGAAGCATAGGGCCGCTTTAAGTTTTGGCGACCACGACGTGGGTGTGGCCAAGAACATCACCCACTCTATTGAAATAGAAAGTTCAAGGCCGGTTAGGTTACCCGTACGACGAGTCCAAGGACCCCTAGCTCAAGAAATCGAGCAACAATGCCAAGAATTACTATCACAGGACATTATTAGGCCCAGTAAATCACCATATTCAGCCCCGGTAGTTCCGGTCAGAAAGCCAGATGGTAAATTACGTTTATGCATCGACTACCGTAAGCTGAATAATGTTACAAAAACAGACTCTTTCCCGTTGCCAAATTTAATTGATACGATATATAACATGCATGGGAACTTTTACTTTTCTACTATTGACTTAGTTCGCGGGTATTATCAGGTCAATATGGAGCCTGATAGTATTGAAAAAACGGCATTTTCTACCCCCTTCGGCCAGTACGAATACTTAAAAATGCCTTTTGGAGTGAAAAACGGGCCAGCCACTTTTCAGCGAGGTATGATGCTCGCGTTGACTGGGTTACCATGGTCTAAGGTAATGGTGTATGTGGATGACATCATTATTCTTAGTAAAACTGTAGAAGAACATATACATACCTTGGATCAGGTGCTCTCGGCCTTGGAAAGCAATGGGTATAAATTGAAGCCTAGCAAAACCCGCCTATGTAGGACTGAAGTAGAATTTTTAGGTCATCGCATATCTGAAAAGGGCATACTTCCCTTATCGAAAAACATTAAGGGAGTTTTAGAATTTCCTACCCCTACCACTGTGAAACACCTTCGCCAATTTTTGGGAATGGTGAACTTCTATCGAAGACATATCCCACACTGTTCACAAATAAGCAAACCGCTTTCATGTCAGACAGGGGGAAAAACCGTAAAATGGACCCCTGAGTGTCAAAAGGCTTTCGAGGAGCTCAAACAAGCACTCGTTAATCCACACTTGTTAGGATTTCCCAATTATAGTAGGGAGGCGTCACCTCTTGAATTGCACGTTGATGCTTCTGAGATTGGTGCTGGTGCTTGTCTTTCTCAAAAACAACAGGGGGAACGTAGGCCCATAGCTTTCATTTCGATGACATTTAATGGGGCCCAAAGAAACTATGGTGTCATCGATAAGGAACTGACTGCCCTGCGATGGGCTGTTAAATCCCTCAGACCTTTTCTTCGCGGTATTAAATTTATCATTTATACGGACCACCTGCCTTTAATCTATTTGCAAAATATGAGCCTTGTGGATGGGAGGTTAGCTCGCACAATGGAGGAGTTGGATGAATATGACTTTGAAATCCGACACATATCTGGTAAACAAAATGTGGTCGCAGATGCTCTTTCTCGTTCTCCAACAAATGACGACTTAGATACACTACCCGATCAGGCTACATCTGATTTCATACCTGAGGGTTATTTCCAAATAGAAATAGCAGGGGGGGGTGATTCGTTGTATAAGTGTTTCTCCATGTTCTTATATAGTTCGGTAGAAAGACATTTAGAAGTACGGGACACTATAGCGATAGAACTGCAGAAACATCCACACAAATACAAATTGCTAGGGAAACAGACACAAAAACGGCTTCGATTAGTAAAGTTGCCAGGGCAATTACCCATACCTGAGGTTATTACGGCTTTTAGCGAAATATATAAGACCCCAGTGTACATATATTATAGTAACCATCGTCCAATAATACACGGCGGTAACTTTAAGAATGAGGCATGTTATTTGAAATGCTTAGGTGGAATACATTATAATTATTTAATGTCCACCATAGCAGATACAACCACCAAAGAAAATGGTGAAACCACTTGAATATACTCACCTCAATAAGGCAATATAGCCAAAATACAGACATGTAAAACAAATAAGGCGATATAGCCAAAACACAGATATTTAAAACAAATAAGGCGATATAGCCAAAATACAGACATTTAAAAACAAATAAGGCGATATAGCCAAAAGAAAAACATTTTCAATCTTTTCAAATCTTAATAAAACTAAAATAATATCATACGTTAGTATAAATCTAATAATAATCCAAAAAAAAAATGCTAATTTTGATGCATCAAAGGGAAAGTTAGTAGCAGTTCTTAGTCTAGTTAATATAGATGTAGTATAATACTTTAGTAGTAGCATGACTAGAAGGAACTTATAGATGCAGTTTGATAATTTGCAGAATTAGAATTTAGAATTGATATTAGGAGGTATAGCAGCAATGAGATATTGTTAGAAAAAGAATTCTTTAACTAATTTATATGAATACGTTTAATTGAGAACATGGTAATGTGCATGAAATCACACACATTGCCATCATTAAGAATTAGTGTAGTAAGAGGCATGGCATTGCATAACCATTCCTAGAAGGGAGCGAAGAAAATTCTCTATTGAATTATCTTTAACTCCATTAATAATTCGTGCTGGTTTATTCAGAACATAAATTATCTGACGGTTGAGAACACACAAAATTATTGTATATTTTCCTCACAGTTAATACTTTTCGGTGAAGGATATTTGATGTCCTCCACTGTTCTTCTCTGTGGATCTGGTAGTAAAGGAAATTCGAGGAATTACACGCCAACAATCTACGACCCAGAGTTATATAGATCTCAGTTGATTCCCTGGTGCAAGGGATGTTTGATTGCGCAGTTAATCCAATTCCTTGTTCTTTTGTATTGATATTAATAATATTAATAATCTAATCTTAATAATTATTTTTGAGTTTTTCTTATATGATTTGTGTTATTAATAAATTTTTTGACACTATATGATTTAATGATTTTTGTGCAACATGCAGCAAGGGAGTAAAATTATGGAAGCCACAAATTTTTCTTCAAATAATATAAACATATTCATATTAAACTATTAATAAAAGTATTATAAAAATTTTTTTTTCTACAGAAAGGTTTTAATGGTTGCAGAGAGCTTATAATTTTTTCGTCATGATTTAAACATGTCATTTATGTACTCTTGTAATGCATTCTCATGAGGTCATTTATTAATCATTGTAATGTTTTAATTTTCAGGTACAGTGTGATAGGCGTTACATATATACTGTACTCTTTAACTCCCATTTTTTTTCCTTTACCTTTGTAAGCCCCAACACAAATTGTTACAATGCCTTTACTCGCTGTAGTAGGTGCATCAATCGCAGCATTGTTTCATAATCAAAAAAAGTATTTGCGTGAGGATCATGGAGTCGTTGTAAGAGTAGATTCTGTCGCAGGGAGGCATATTTCTGCTTGCCCTACTGTAGTGGAAAAAGTAATGTCTCCAGGGGTGAGTAATTTGTTGATTTGGAGTCTCACATCCATGGCATGGACCAGAAAGGAATTAGTGACTCAGGAAAGGAAAAAGACCACAGTATTTGAACCTGTAACCGATTTTAGTATAGAGGAGATACCGAAGATAATGACAGAGATCACACAAATAGCTAGGAAGGCAAATCCCAAAGTAAACGTATTCTTGGTTATTTCACCCATACAGGACATGGCTTCCTATAATCAGAAAAGAATAGTAGGAGATTGGGGAAAGTCATATGCAGACTATTGTAAGGGAGATCCTGTGTTGGATCCAGAGAGAATGAGAGAACATTCTATTGTATGTTTAAACAAATTTGAAGAACTTATGAATCCTAAAAGTATAATGCCAGGGAAAAATATGTCTCATGGAAATGATCGTTAATGGATATCTCTTGCTAATGCGATTTTGCCCGACACAGAGTGAAATGAATGAGATAAAGACAACGCCACATAATTAAAATTCCTTGAATAGAGACAAGTGTGTGATAGGGATCTTCTTGTACCATGATGGGTTTCACCCTAATCAAAGAATTTGGGAGCATTCACCGAGGAAATAATGGAGATTTGATATCATGCATACCAGCTCAACATTCGATTCTGCCTTCATTAAACACACAAGAATATTTCATTCCAGGATTGGTCGACTTAATAAACCTCTGTTAGACACTCCTAAATATGTAAATAGAAGAGATAAAGGTATTATAGCCACTAAATCTCATTATGATTATCCTAATCCTTGCAATGACCTTTCCAAAAGGGATGGTAATTTTGCCTCTAATTCATGTACTGATTATTCTGGATATCAGAATTACAATGAGGCTTATGAGACAAATCGATTCTCTGCACCTCAACCACCAACTTATTATAATCAAAGTGCTTATCCACCTCTAAATTATAATCTTCCTAGTACTTCCGCTGAAGTGCCTTATTATGGTAATGCGGCTTCTCACACCTATAGTAATTATAGTTCATCTTCTGCTTACTATGGTAATGTAGCCAGTAATGATAGTTATTACACTAAACCTACTTCTGACGCAAGTTATGGTATTATTGCCTCTCAACAGTCAGAACCTGAAACATATCTTGATCCACGGGTGTTGCATGTACAACGCACAGCCACACGATATGTAATGAATTCCATATTCTGGGATCAAATGTCAGAAGCACAAAAAGATAAAGCTATCCAGCAATGGATAAAAGTAATCAATGAAGAGAGAACAGCCTATAAAGATTTATCTTCGTTGGCTGCTTCAAATATCTTACATTAATAGTCCGTTAATAGTATACCTCATAGATTTAATGATTAACTGTTAAGAATGTTGTTATTAAAAAAGAAAGAGAAATTTTATTTTTGCAATTATTATTCTTAATTAAAAGTAAATTTTTTGTTGAGCTAAAAAAAAAAAAATTTTTTTGTCCTATAAAGTTTTGTATAGTTATATTAAAGGAGATTAAACAAACAATTGACCAAAGTGCCATTTAACCTCTTCCTTCCTTGCGGTCATGAGCTTCTCACTCCTTGGACATCTGTCCTAAACTTGTTCAAAGATGGAGGGGTGGGGGCTTAGACTTAGTGGGGGGGGATGTGAGGGGGACTATTTGGTCAATACTCTGATTCTTACAAAGGAGGAATCTATGAGTTATAATCTCATTAGTTGGTGATTAGAGTCATTTTATTTTATTAAAATTTTTCATCCTTATACTTCATTTATCGCCAACCTGTGTAAATTATATGGGTACTACTTATTTATCCTATTTTTCAGTTAATGCAAAGATTAGTATTAGTATTTGATGAATGTTTAATTTTATAAATGTATGTTTCATGGTAAACATTTCTAAAAAACACACTGAGGATACTTACTAAATTGTGGAGCATTGTTTGAATCGTATCGTTGATTGTCCAGTTCAGTTCAAGCCACTAATCTGTTCTGAAAGGTTAGTTGGTATTCAATATTAATCTATATTCATTATTAATGATATTCTAAGTTTAAGATATTGTTCAATTACCTAAATTAAGTTAACTTTTAAACAACATGAAATTTCAAAGTAATATTATGTTACAGTCACAAACCTGTTAGAACTCTTGAAGTCTTGATGCAGTGTACATCAGAAAATAGGCAGATAGTGTATGCCATAGGAAACCCCCTCTGATTGCATCATAATTAGCAGGGGTAAGCCATTTAAAGAAACTGTTTAATTAAAAGTAAATGCTGGAATTTAAGAATATCAATGTTAAGCTTGTTTTCATTTATGTAGGTTTCAGCTTTGGGCTGAATTTCAGTATTGGAAGAGCTACCCTTTCAGCTTTGGGCTGAATTTCAGTATTGGAAGAGCTACCCTTTTAGCTTTGGGCTGAATTTCAGTATTGGAAGAGCTACCCTCTTCAGTTTTGGGCTGGAACAACTACCTTTTCAGCTTTGGGCTGGATTCATTTGTGAGATTGATATTTTGAAGACTGAATGATTTTTGGAATAAGAACCGCGTTTGGAATAGCCTACCAATAGCTCTTTTTGGCGTAGATGAAAGATGGTGTCAGGAAAATTTGACCAGATTTAGATCCTTTCATCATTTTCTTAAGGTATCTAGTTAATTTCATTTAAATTAAATTCCATTTAATTATTTCTTTATTTTTCTGTATAGAGCTAGGTTCTATATTAATATTTATATTTACACAGACCAAAGGAGGGTTGAATACGAAACCGGGTTTAATCTCTCTTTTTCTTTGCTCAGGCCATTGTTGCCAAATATAACCCCGTGTTCAACTCTCCTCCACATATACACTTTACATCAAAAACTTACAACTATAACAAAACCAAATAAACTAATTAACATAATGGAATCACAAATATAGTGGATGGTAATCTCCATTATACACTTCCCATACTTCCTCCACACAACATTAAATCTTAAATAAATGAATAAGAACTATAGGTATGTATTCTTACCTTTAAATCCTTATTTCGATAGCTGTGTCTATTACTAATGCTGTGTCAACGTTCTCTTTCACGATGTCCGGAAAAGCTATGCCTTACGGCCGGATGAAGGAAAGGACTAACTGAACATGCACGATGAGCACCGTCAAAATTGTAGTTTATTGAATTGGTCTTCCATATTAATTGCAAAGAAGATTGTTATTTCAGAATGGGGGAAAAATAAGAGAAAGTAGACAAACTGATAATTTTGATTAGTTTGTAATTAAGTAAGAGAGTGTGTGATGAATTGGGAGATAGGTTCCAAATAAGTGTAAATCGATAATTTTAAAGAAAGATCTTCAAATTGACTATCTGGTCTCAAGTGTCCTAAAGCTGACATCATGTTAACTCGAGAACGGCAGCAACTACAGTAAAACAAAATTATATATTGAATGCAGCGGGAAAATTCTGTTTTTTTTTTCTTATTTTTTTTTTTTTTTACTTTTATTCGTCGGAAATATTTAAAAAAAAAAATTTCAAAATTTAGGGGCTCGAGCCGACGGGGGACGAGGGGACAAAGTCCCCCCGTCGCTCCACCGGGAGGCGAAAAAACCCCATTTCCTTCCATTTTGCGGTTTACCTTCTCTATGGTAAATTCCTTAGTTAAAAAAAAAAAGATAATTTTACTTTCCTTCCGTGGAAATTATTTTGAGCTAAGGATACCATAGGTAAACCGCAAAGATGGCAGGAGCGGGGTCTCTCGGCCCCCGGTGGACGACTGGGGGACTTTGTCCCCCGTCTGGCTCGAGCCCCCTAAATGGGGGAATTTTTTTTTTTTAAAATTAACGAACGAAATGAAAAAAAAAAAAAAAAAAAAAAAATAATTAAAACCCCTCCTTAGAATTTCCCGCTTTCCAAATATATAATTTTGTTTTACTGTAGTGTGCTGCCGTTCTCGAGTTACATGATGTGAGCTTTAGACACTCTGACCGAATATCTGTATTCAATGAGAAGGGGTTCGAATGAATTCAGGGAAAACTAGTCTGCAGTTACCAATGTCAACACAAAACTCGTTCGCAGAGACAGCACCGCTTGTGCTACGAGGGGATGGTAAAGGTGGTGGTATGCGAGTGATAAGTTCCCTCGAGCACCTGCCGCTGCGGTACCTATAGGATAGAGATAAAGCATCAACATCGCGCCACAAAGATAGAGGGTCAAGTGAACTGGAAAGTAGAGAACAGTTTTAAGCCTTTTGGCCTTTGACTCGACCCTGTCCAAAATCAGGGTGAAACCAGAACCCCCCCCCCCCCAGAAATGAGAGCAGTACCCCATACATGGACGGATGAGACCTTGCAGTTTAAACAGAACTTCCAGTTTCTTTGAGGCCGCCCTAGCAACCGTTGTGATGAGAGGTTTCCAAAATTTATTTTGTTTATGTAAGGCCAAGGATGTTTATATTGTCAACTATATAGAAAACGGGAGAACCGTGAAAGAGATAGGAAAGTTAGAAGGTTTTTGGAGAAGGAGATTTGTAAGTGTTGTGCTTTTAAAAGAATTGAATTTCACAAGGTTGAGACCACCCCATCCGGAAATTCTAATCAGATCAGCGAGAATAGAATCGGAAAGATTAAGACGAGATGCAACTCTAGAAGTAAAAGCTTTAGGCATTTTCACTTCAATTTTATGAAATGTGTTCGAATTCATACAATCGATGTATATATAATATATGGAGGTGGATACATATGACATCGATCCATTTATAATATATTATATTATAAAGATATAAGGGAGCAGAATGATATGAGTTGAAGAATGAAGTGTCTGAGTCAATCGGCATTTTGGAGTGATATATGTGTAGAGTGCAGGTGAGAAGTATCGTTAATGAAAAGTAGGAATAAAGTAGGAGATAAGACAGAACCCTGAGGAACAACACCACTATTGACAGAAAAAGAAGAAGTCGCCCCATCAACAACATCCGATATTGAGCGATTTGAAAGAAAGATAGACATAAGTAAGCAAAGAGAAGGAGACCACCCAAAGGAGGAGAGCTTGGAGAGCAGTGACACATGCCATACTCGGTCAAATGCTTTTGGTATGTCAAGCGCGAAACACTAAAAGGGGAGATTTTGTCAAGAACCTACGGGCAAAAACCCATAAATCGGCAGGACAGGAAAGTTATATCACCAGTAGACCTCGAGCGCCGAAAGCCGTACCTGCGATCGGAAAGAAGTGACCAGAATGATCTAGAAGTGAGAAGTTGAGAAGGGTTCAAAGACTTACGATAGAATATAAGTGGACGCTATAGGGCGATGAGTTTAGAAGTACTCACAATGTATTAATTTAAAATATAAAAAAGGTTGGAAATATCCACAAGATAATAATTAAATACTGAGGGAAAGTCATAGTATTGAGACATAGAGAAGGAAATATGTTGAACGAGGGGCAGGCGATAAGCACGGAAGCCACACTTCGTCAAAGCTCGGGGAGGAATTGCCATCCGGGCCACCCGCCTTCCTAATGTCATTAGATTATCAGGGGGCCCATGAACCCGATCATATGTAATATCACGCTAAGTCAATGGGACCCAAGTGAGGAGAGTTAGATGGATGATGAATTCCATAAAATTTCAAGGTGGAGATTAAGTGAAATAGAAAGACTGAAGAGATTTGCCTTTTTAAGTTTAGATTAGCAAAGAACCATCAGATCGAATTAGAGGAGGAAAGGCAGATTATAAAAGTTGCTAGAGATGTTTTTGGCAAGGGCCAGAAAGATTTGTCAGCAGAGAAACCAAGGGAGGTTATCCTCACTTTCGTTTGATTGTAGTTCATCGGCGTTCGCTCTTCGAAAGAGTGAATCCCTGCAACGATTTCTCAAGCTGAATGAAAATTAGTGAGAAGTGATAGGAGACGAAGAAATTTTTTCACCCCCCGATAACGCACAGTCTGAAGGCCAGAGAACAGAGCACGATCGAACCATGGATTATGAGGAGAGAAAGATTAGTTGAAGAAGGAATGACTTTGCTCCTCCCATCAACAATTACAGCTCTCCTCCTTTATATGGTTTAAAGTCTTTTACATCACAGTATTCCTACTGAGGTTAAGTCCAATTTGCTTATCATCTGCAAACTCTTGGAAACCTTACATTTAAGTCCCGGTCTAAATATTTATATATAATCTATATATAATATATATGAATACTATATATATTATATATATATATATATATTATATCTATATATTAATATATATAGTCATATATATATATTATATATATACTATTTATATACTTATATATATATAATATATATATACTATAAATTGTAATGATTGATAGTGAAATAGGGTGAATTTGTGTTTGAAATATAGTGTTTAGCTTTTTAATAATAATATTATTTATTTACCATCTCCCAGATAGGACTCGCGCCCTGTCAGTTGTTGGACCAGCATCTTCTTCCTTACAGCCCCGAAACTCTTGATCCTAGACCACTCTAGAAAACTATTTTTCGGCGAAATGGTTTCTCGTGCTAGTCCTTGAGTTTATAATACTCAGGTTAGGCGTTTCACCCTTTCAGTAGAAGCTAGCATTTTATTCCATTTGGCCTCAAAATTTGCTTCCCAGAGATTTCCAGAAGATCGTGCTTCTAGGCGCTAAGATTTCAATGCTGGTCCAGGAGTACTACAAGCATAAAGTAAAGAGCCGGGTTGCTAGCCCTGTCGCCCTATATATAAAGTTTTTGGAATCAATAATATTAATAATGACACCTTGATCCTTTCGCATTGCGTGTGTATTAATTATGTATTTATATGTGTGTATGTATATATATGATTTATAATCATTTTTTTTGTATTTTAAATATTTAATTTATAAAAAAACGCCCCGTAGCTCAGTGTTAGAGCACTCGCCAAAACTCAAGCGAGGTCCAGGTCGCAACTGGTCGGCGCGGGAGAATGTGAGCTAATTCTCTCCTTGGGCTTGGGCTTGGCCTGCTCGCAAGTTAATTTAGTACATCCCCTCCTAGATATTAGGACCCGAACAGTGAGTGGTGGTGTTTAATATTCAGTAATAAAAAATAGAAAATAAATAAATATATATATATAATATATATATATATATATATTATATATATATATATATATATCTATAAATTATTAGTATTATTATGATAATATTATATTAATATAATATATATATAGAATATATATATATATATAAATATATATACTATATATATATATTATCTACTGAGGAACAGCCACTTGACCTTAGAAATAGTTACGGACCCACAAACATGTCTCTTCATTTCCATTAATATAACTACTTTTCATTTCATTAATTTTTATATATTATTATTATTATTATTGATTATTAATTATATTATTATTATCATTATTATTTATTATTATTAAATATTGAAGAGACTTAGGACTCAAAAATGTTGGATCTGCGTTAAAAAATTTCATAGGGGTTGAACCCCCTGACCCCCTTGTCTACAGCATTTTTGTATATATATTATATTATATATATATATTATATATATATAATATATATATGATATATATAATATATATATATATATATATATATATTATAATATATATATATAGTATATAAAAATAAATCTGTCTTCTTCTTTATCTTCTTATATTTTCCCAGAATGGGAGTAAGGTGCGCGATGGGGGCATCGGAAAAGAAAAGCAAGTAAGAAGAACATGATCACATACGTCAATTGAATTTACTTTTTATGGATTTGCAACTCATCGCAGTCAGAAAATCTACCTAAAAGCTTCACGGGACAGCGATGGTCCCTCACTATGGTAGATCGTCAAATGTTAAGGGTTCATCCCTTGCCCAGGTGGGCCACAACCATACCTCCCTCTCCAATCCCCCGCCATTTCCGCTCCTTGCGTTATACCAACCTTTCCTTCTCGCTCTCTACCAAACATCAGATTTCTCTCCTTCAACATTCGCTTACTGACTCATCCACTTTTTTCTTCGGTCCCCAGCCGGTCGGTCCCAACACACTCGCCCACTATACATCCGCTTAACCCACACCGACTATCATTCATCCTTTCACATGACCAAACACTCAACATACTTTCACTTATTCTCCCATTTCGTGCTCCATTTTCCTTTTTTTTTTTTTTTTTTTTCCTTTTCTTTCTTCCACACAATACTCCTCTAAAATACGTTCATTCTCACTTTTAATCAATCTCTTCTCAACACCTAGCACACCTAAGATTGGTTCATCTGAACACATTGAACTTAGATCTATACTTTTATTCCAGAGTCCATAGTCCTCACTACTATATATAATATATAGTATATAATATATATTAATATACTACTATATATATATATCTAAATATTTATATATATATAATATATATATAATATATTATATATATACATCTATATATATATATATATAATATTGAGAGAGAAAAACATTTTCAAAATCAACTTTTCAATAAACGCTATCGGCAAATTTTATTATACTCGTCATTTAGTTATTAAGGTAAAACCGCACATTGTAAGTATATTATATAATATATATAATTATATATATATATATATATGCGTCTCTCGGCGCGTCCATCCCCTCTTCTCGATGTGCTGTCTGCTCCTTTCGTTTGGTTTTAAACGGTTTGATGTGAGTATATATATATATTATGATATATATACTACTATATATATATATATATATAATATATTTATATATATATATATATAGTATATACTATAATATATTAAGATATATATATTTTGCAGGTTTCTTTTCCAGAAATGGTTTCTACTTTGAAAAATCTTTGTGGATTCCAAGTGGCCATTGGCCATGCTAATGAATTAGAGTTTAAAAAGGAATTTTTAGGATATAAAGTATAAAAAAAAAATATTTTAAGTTGGGACTAGATGAAACTACAGATGGGTTTGAAGATAGGGAGTAAAGAAGATATCAAGTTACCTTAGATGAAGTTTCCCTTGATTGGAGACAAAATATCTTCTACACTGTAGTTTTTATGGTGCTCGTTAAGATCTTATAAATGGGCAAAATTTCATGAGTTGAAATTTGGTTTGCCCGTCTATTATTGTTACTACTTCCTCAGAAGTTCTTTTTTTACATCAAAAGGAACGATTAACAAAGAAAAGGCTGCGAGGGAACTGATAAAAGACTCTGAAATAAGCTTTTCCATTAAGTATTGTCTAGCTTGTTATTACTGTTTTTCTGATGTCATTCCTGCTTTATGGGAGCAACTACCAGAAGATGAGAGACCTCAAATCGTTAATGGAAGATATATAAATCTTTTAGGAAAAGGAGGAGACAATGTGATGGTTAGGTTATGGAGTCATTTTTTGTTGGGAAAGCACCAAGAGTTATTGGAAGGGGACACTTTTTCTTTTTATAAATTTAAGAATTCTTTTGAGAATGAGATTTCATTTAAAAACTGCTTTGAAGAACTGAATGAATTCGAAAGAAAGAAGGCTGTCCATTTTTCCTTAAACAAGTTGAGCGTGAACCCATTTAGGGAAACTAATGTATTTGCCCTTCAGTTTTATTTACCGTTTCAAGTACATATTGAACAATTAATATTTTTGCTTCGCAATTTAGATGAGAAGCAGCTAATGTTTTTTCTGCCTCATGAGTCATTGTATTATTTATTAAGCTGGCCTTATCAACACTTGTTTATGGATACAGTGAATCGATTTTGGGGTGTAATATCCAAAAGTAATTTTTGTGTGCTGTTTTACGAGATCACGAGGCTGGTGAAGGATCAATTGTCATACAAGTTTCGTGATTATCGTCACATATTAAAGGAATTTTGGTTACAAAGTCCTTCATATTCAAAAACCTTTTTTTTTCGAATTGAAGGTTCTTATTTTTCTAATCCATTATCTGTATATGATGAAGAGAGTGATGTGTTTGAAAGCTTTCGAGAAAAGTTTGAAGTGAAATATGATTGTTTTTATGGTTCTTTTGTAATAAATTACTTTTTTGATTCCCCTTCATTTACTATTGAGGATGAGGAAATTATACAACTGATTTTTGGGAGCGCAACTTTGGAGGAAAAGTCGCTCATTGTACAATCAAAAGGACAGTCAATTGGTAAAAGAGCTTTTGAAATTGGTGATCTGAAAAGACTAAATTTATTTATTGAATGTTGCGTACCAAAAGAAAGTGTTAATAATTTCAAAAAGGAATTATTATATGATGAATCTTCAAAACGAGTTTTATGGAACCTTATTCCTGATGATAAATTGGAACAATTACAAAATATTCTTAATTGGGCTTTGCGTGGTGATGAGATTAAAGAATTTCAACAAAGTTTATTGGATTCTTATTCGCATGATATTCTTTATTACAATTCCAGCGAATTAAAATGTATTGATCAGTTTTTAGAATGGAATC
Organism: Trachelipus rathkii; assembly: GCA_015478945.1. Classification (NCBI taxonomy): domain Eukaryota; kingdom Metazoa; phylum Arthropoda; class Malacostraca; order Isopoda; family Trachelipodidae; genus Trachelipus; species Trachelipus rathkii. The sequence continues at coordinate 35,611 of JABUQX010088378.1, forward strand.
TGGTTTCAGATGAGATTAAAGTGTTAAAAAATAGCTTGGTTGCAAACGTTGACAAATGGGGGAAACCTTTAACATTTTCAGTGTTTGAAGGGAATTTTAAAGAGATTGATTTTTATTTGAATTGGATTTTTTCTTCAGATATCGAAATTAGCAAATTTAAAAGAGATTTAACATTTGCAATTTTTGATTATATGGACTCCTTTGATATTATCACGGTTTTAAACTCTGTTTCAAAATTACTCTATTGGGCTAACCTCTCTGAAAAAGATTGGAAAATTTTCCAAGCAAGGTATGCACTTAGTGATAAAATAATTAAATTTTATAATGAGTTGGTTGTTAAAAGACAATTCTATCGAATAGATCAAACCATTCAATGGGCAAAACTGACAGAGACAGAAGTAAAAGAATTTAAAAAACGTTTAATATTTAATGAAGAAAGAAATATACTTATGATCTGTGCTCGTATAATAATAAATGGGAAATCGGATTTTGTCGAGAAATTGCTTAATTGGGCCAAATTTTCAAAAAGGGAAGTAAAGGAGTTTTATTTTAATTTGCTAGAACATGAACTGCATTTGGTTTCTACTGAAATGAATACCAAGTTAGTTGATATTAAAAAATTTATCAGTAGGATTCATTTATCAGAGAAGGAAAAAAAATCTAAAAAAAATTTAAGCTTAAAAACTTCTGACGTTATTGAATATTATGTTTTAAGAAACAAGTGGAATGAGGTTGATGAACTTTTGAATTCATGTTTTTCGTCCAAAAAGGATATCGGTAAGTTCAAGAAAAACTTTCCTTTAGAAAGAGGTTGGTTATATATTGCACTGATTTTAGATGAGAGATTTGATGATGTTGACAAGTTCTTTACGTGGACGGGCATTCACAATAGCGTAAAAAAGAGATTACTGAAAAAGATCATATTTAAAAATAGTATTTACGAAATGGCCGTAAAATTGTTAATGGGAAGTGAGAATGAAATTGAGAGATTATTGAACTGGCTGTCTGATAATGATTTATTATTGAACAAATGGAAAGAAAGTTTATTGGATTGGTTTAATAAAACCAAAGTTGAAGGAACTTGCTTTTATTCCGATTGTGAATGGAATGAGGATCGCCACTTAGTTTGCCAATTATGTGGACGTTGCAGTCCATCTTCCAAAGATATTTCAAAATTGATTCGTTTGTTCGATGAACATGTCATTAAAATGAAAGGCAAACGGAAAAGGAAACTTAATCCTTCTTCTGAAATTGATACAAGTCGAACAAAAAGAAGCCGCCATTGTTGAACTCTACTCTCTTAACAATTCTACAAGCTTTATACTTTTTATTTGCAAAAGGATAAAAAAAAAAAGATACTCTTATGTTAAAGGAATAAATATTTTTAGCTCATTTCTTCTTTAAAAATTTAAATTTTCTTTCATTTTGTTTTTTTTTTTTATGAGATTTGAAATTTGTAACAAACATTTCCTGGTTGCTTTAAATTATATAATTATACTATATAATATATTATATATATATCTATCTTCACCTTCCCTCTTGCCCCAAGATTGGGGTAAGGTGCTGTACAAGCAAGCATCGGAAAAGGAAAACAGTAGGAGAACATGACAAACGGTCGAAAAGAAAGCCCAGCCTTACCGCCCCCTCTTGTACCATTAATTAGTAGCTCGTCGCAGCAAGAAAATCCACCCTAGAGCTATACGGGACCGTTGACGAGACCCTCACTATAGTATATATATATATTATATAATATATATATATATAAATAGTATATATATTATATATATATATATATATATATATATATATTCTTAAATGACCAAATTTCTTTTTCTTTTCTTTTTCTTTTTTATTAATATGAAAAAATAAAAAATGTTATCATATTTCTTTATTTGGAACTTGGAAGTATTTTATCAAAATAAATAGTAGAAATTTAAGAAAAAAACAAATTTCTTTTAATTATTTTTTGAAATGGTTTAAAAATTGCGGAAAGTGGTCATATAGACATTGAAAATTTGCACCAACAAATTTTTTTTTTTTTTTTTAATTGTTAATTAGGTAATTTCATATTTTGCAACAATAATTCTTTAATTTTAAATATTTATATCAAATACTAAGTAAAACAAGACAAAACAAAAAATAAAAATTCAGGAAATTATTTTTTTTATTAATCAGGCCATTAATTATATGGGCAGCAAATAATGACACTTTAATATATATATATATATTATATATTATAGCATACGTATACTATATATATATATTACTATATATCTTATATTATATATATATTATATAATATATAATATATATATATATATATATATATATATATAATATATAATATATATATATATATAATATAATATTTCTTCTTTCTTTTTTCTTTCTCACTTTCTTTCTCCCCAAGATTCGGGGGTAGGTGCTGTACAAGCATCGGAAACGAAAAGCAGTAGAAGAACAGGACAAACGTCGAAAAGAAAGGCCAGCTTACCGCCCCCTCTGTAATCCATTAAAATTGTAGCTTCGATCACACAGACCAGAAAAATCCAACCACTAGATGCATCATGGCCAGCGAGACGGACCATCACTATGGTAAATGTTGTCAATGTAAGGGTTCATCACTTGGCCCAGGAGGGGCCACAACCATGCCCCAATACAAAACCCCGCCATTCAAAACACTAACCTTCTTCTAGCCTCTGCAAACTCACATTTCTCTCCTTCAGACATTTCGTTCACCGACATCATTCCCAGCTTTCTCTTCGGTCCCGCAGCCGTCCAGGTTCCCAACTACACTCATCCGCTATAAACCCCGGACACTCCGCTAGACATCAACCTATGCTATCTATTCATTGCCCTTTCCAACGATGACCAATACCATGCTCAAACCATACGATTTCACTTATTCACCGTCATTTACCCCTTTCTTCTCACACCACAACCACTCTCTAATAAGTTCATCAGCAATCTCTTTATCAATCTCTCACACCAACACACCCCAGAGATTGTCCATCTGAAACACATTGAACTTTAGATCTATACTTCTTAATTCCAGACCATAGTCCCCTTACTATACATTAACATTAAAACAAGTAAAACATACCCTCATGTAGCCTAGCACACTCAAGACTTAGTCCCCTTGCCTTCCCATAAACGATTTAATTGCAACAGCAGCCTTCCTGCATTCACAACTTTCCCTACTAACTCTGCATCGCCGTTTTCGCCTTTCTCATCCAACAATCCCCTAAATATTTAAACCTCAGACACTGTTCTAGGCTGCTCACATCATCTATACATAACGTCTTCACATTAACTGAGAGTGTCCCACTCACAAACCATAACTTTTACTCTTATCACGTTTACTTTCAAGCCCTCCTTTCAACACACCCTGCCAAAACTCTCTCTATCAAATCCTCTCAACTCTCTCAGTTCGCCAACCAGAACCAAATCAAATCCGCAATTATAAAGATAGGTAGCGCACCCTGCCCACTCAAGCCCATGTCTCCACCATTCTAGACACCATTTCTGCCATCATACCACCATCAATTCTTTCATAACCCCATCCATGGATACAAATTGAATAACCAATGGAACATAACTCAACCCTGTCTTACTCCGCTATTAATCTAGAATCCAAACTCATCCATTGCACCGTTTATACATGTTTCACTATCGAGTATCGACATATAGCATACTTTTGATTCCATTCAGAAAGCCCTACCACCAACACCATAATATCACTAATACTGCCATAACGCTTCCTATTAACTCCTATCATCTTCCCTGCGAACAATAATTTCAGCACGAACGCATGTTTGAAAACCACTAAGAACTAATACAATCTATTCTTATTCTCCCTCATTTTCATCAATCATTGTTTCAATGTAAAGATTTTGATCCACACATCCCCTACCACTCCTAAACGCACTTGTTCTTCACCAATCCAGCTCCTCAGTCACTTGACGCACTCTATCGACCAAAAATACCACATATAACCTTCCTACAACCTCAAGTAAACACTCAATAAGGTAAATCCCCTTTAGTTCCTCTATTCTCCCTTACCCTTATACATATGGTACTTATACCTGCTCTCCTCCAAGTCCCTTTGGAATTTAACTATAATGTATACCCTCCATAAACGCTTTATTACACAACTTCCAAATCCAATCAATCACTCATTCTGTCGCCTCCGCTCTTGATCATCGTTCACTAGTAAATTTCATCTTATCCTCGCAGATTTCACCAGATTTTACAAACTTTCTCACCCTGACCCATTACCTGTCCTACTTAACTAATAACCTCATCCCCAAAGATACCCATTTCTTCTTGCACCATCAAAACCACCACAATTCCATAACACCTCATCATTCTGTTAATATTGTGCAGATTTTCGAATGTTTCTTTCCACAACTCCCCTCACATCCATTTTCATCAGTTACAAAGCACCATCCCTATTCATTATTCTTATAGCAGATCCCCTTATTAGACTCATTCTTACGCTTCGCGCTCCTTCCCAAGAAGAGCTTTCCTATTTCTTGTATGATCTCATTCATCCTCACTATCCAAACGTTCATCCCACTACCTCCTTGTTTTCTCCTACGTAATACACCTTTGATATTTTCTTTTTTCCTCCTTAAATAATATTCCAAGCAATTTTCTTTTGAAAAGCTTCATCATTTGCTTTTAGTACATTCAACCAACGCATCTTTTTTACTTTTAAAATCGCTTGCATAAACTCTTCATTCCACCATCTCGCATTGTTAACATTTCTTACTTCCTACTTTAGCACATCCATCCACATACTTCTTTTGTACTACTCACAAATTTGCTGTCTTCATTTGCCCCCAGATTTGCTCAGTATCAAATTGTTCACATTCATCCGTTTTACTAGCGAGCGCATTCTACATACTTATCTTATTTATCTTTGCTGCACTTAACTCTCACTTCTTAATTTTACACTACTTTCCTTTTCGTATCCCTTCCTCCTCTCCATTCCAACCCCCACTAACTTAATTTACATAGACAATACATAATGATCCGATTAATCACCATTCTAAGACCCCTAACTGTATTTTAACATTCCAACATCATACTTCAACATCTCTTCTTCACCACACAAAATCAATCAACTTTTCACTTCGATACCATCTTCTACCTATCCACCAACTCTATATACTATGGAATACTCTTCAATGTTTAATAGAAAGTATTACTTACACACATTACCTATCTCTTACAGATAATCATAATCACCTTCCTACCTATCTCTACAAATTTTCTCCCCTGCCAAACCCCGTCCTACCCCCAAAAACCACCTGTTATATCCATCCCTTTTGATCACTATCCAACCTTCAGGTCCCCAAAAACATCATATCTGAAGCTCCTACTCACCCCATTCCTAACATCATTCAAGATATTTCCCAAAGAAATCGTAACTCTCGTTCAAACGTTTCCCCAGATGGACCATACGTCCAACCACATACATACCTTGAACCTTCAAACTTAAATTTAACCATTAGAATTTCTTTAGCTCACACAATCAATAGTCGTACCATAGCTTAACCACAGGGTCACCCATCAAAATTGCAACTCTCTTCTCTTTGCTCTCTTCGGTCAATTCTCCTCACACCAGCTACGCACACATTTTCACATCACAGCCAACTTAAATTTCACCTTTCCTTTTCATCTTTGTTTCAGTCACTAGCGATCAAATCAAATTTGCCCTTCTAAATAATCCATCACCTCTCTCCATCTTCTCAACATTTTATTCGCTCTTGACATTCCATGTAACACCATACATTCATCACAATTTCGGCCGAAAGTTAGAAAAGTCGTCTACGGCGATCACGACACTTCTCCGAGGCCTGCATTAGTATTCCCTCGGTGCAAAGAAATCACGATGGTAGTAATGGCAGCCAACCAACTATCCCCCGCCCCTTAGTACGACTTCTACGACACGCCGGACAGCATACGGATTGGCAATTCCTGTCTCCCCCCACACAGGGGATATGAAGTAGTAAGGGATGCTCTGTACAGGTGTTTATCTAGAAGTTGGGGTGTGGTTACTTTAATCATTTGTATACTGTATGTGATGGTGGTTAGTAATATGTATGCCTGGATGAATGAGTGTGTGAAGAATATGAACGCAAAAGAAAGAGAAAGGCGCACCATTAAAAATGTGGGAGGCTAAAGCATTTCAATCGTCGAGTAATGCGGTGTTGAACTCTCCTATTAATATAGTATTAGTATATATATTATATAATATAATAGTATATATATATAATTATATATATAATAATAAATAATATATATATATATATATATTTATTAGTATATTGCGCCTCGTGGCGGTAGGAGTTGACTCGGCCGACTCTCTCGCGAGAGGACGCTGGTCCAACTCCTCTCGGTAACAGTTGGAGATTTTATCCTTCCTGGGAAAGAATAAAACTGTCTGCGAACACATGGGTGCCCTGGTTATTGGATAGCCCGGCCTTAAAGTTTCGATTTCCTGATGTGAATTTCCCGTGTTACGTTTCAGAAAGGGAAAAGCACGTTAAAAGGAAGAATTTTATAATGAATATAGTATAATATATATATATTCTAGTAACTAATAAATATATATATATATATATATAATAATATAATATTATATATAATATATTATACTTATATATATATATTATAATATAATATAGCTGATGTTTAAGAAATATTTATTTTGGGATGAGGTAATGGGTAGCGTGAATGAAAGTTGAAGAGAATGTAAATATCTTCAGGTATCAGGATGAAATTACTGTGAAATGAATCAAGAACGGAGGCGAGATGGTGATTTGATTGGATTTGAAGTTTTGGGTAACAGAAGCAGTTTATGGAAAGCTATAGGTCAAGGGTTGGAAGGAGAGCAGCAATAGTACCGTTTAAATATAGGGTAAGGGAGATAAGGGGAACTAGCAATTATAGGGAATTAGTTTGTTGAGTCAACTGTCTGTAGGGAAGATATATGCTGGTTCTTTGGTTGCGTCTTTCTACAATGTTATTGTATATATTCAGAAGAGTATACGCGGTTGGATACGGAAACATGGTTTATTATAAACATGCGTAATATAGTAGATGCCGAGGTCCAGCCGTTTGTATGTTGTGGCCTTTCTAAAAATCTTCCCCTATCTTTTCTAGTCGAAGAATGCGTCAGTTGATCTGCAAGGACTGAATTAGTGAAGGAACAAGGGCGT
>JABUQX010088379.1:5000-7500 GCA_015478945.1 Trachelipus rathkii
CTTTAAGCGAATTAAGCGAGGAACCTAAAAGAAAATTTGTTCGCATGATGACTCATGCCTAATTTTCGGGAACTGTTCGCACTTTGGTAAATTTTTTTTTCTTTTTTTAACTATATTCCATGTGTTGTGTTGATCGCACGAGCGTTCGTATTTGCTCTCGAGGTGAAGTTTTCTTTGGTTTGGCGTTCCTTAAAGGAATGTATAGAGCAAACTCTGTAGATAGACAAATTAAAGTACTTCCAAAAAAATAACGAACGCAATCCTCGAGGGAGGAAAGAAAATGAATTGTGGATAAGACAAAATTTTGATTATAAGTGGAGAAGAGAAAGAAAGACTTGATGTGGATGTAGAAGGAATGAAAATGGGAACTATTGAATGGTAAAGTTTTTTGGAGGAATTTTACTGAGACGGTGGAAATCCCATTGAGATTAGAAGGTCCTTTCATATGCCCAGTCATATCTTTGTTAAAAACTGGTTTAGAACAATCTTTTCTATTGGTTTCTATACTGCATGTTTCATTTGAATTTTATATAATTTTCAATTAAAAAAATTGGGCATGTTTTATTTAGGAAGGTTAAGTTATTTTGGGTGAAGATAAGTTAGGTTATTTTAGGTTAGGTTAGGTTAGGTTAGGTTAGGTTAGGTTAGGTTAGGTTAGGTTAGGTTAGGTTAGGTTAGGCTAGGCTAGGTTAGGTTAGGTTAAGTTAGGTTAAGTTTAGTTAGATTAGGTTAGTCAAAAATGCCCAAATTTTTTTAATTGAATTATCTAAAATTCAATTTAAACATATATAGAAACAAAAACAAAAGTTGTCCTAAGCTCATTAAAAAAAAAAAGATTGGGCACACGAAACAGAAAAGCTCTGATTAGGACTGCGCATTACGGCAGAGCAGTGGGAACTTTGTGTTCCATCATGAAATGTTAACAAATGAATGTGGCGGTCAATATATGATAGAGTATTGATTGATACCTATTTTGTTGAACGGACTTGAAACTTGGAGTAAGTCAAATGAAGATGGGAGGGCAATGTGGCAGGTTGACAAGCTGAACAGTTTCTGGCAGAGGATGGGGATAAAAGAAAACGAAGAGATTAAAAAATGTAAGCTGAAATGTTTATCCATGTACTCTTTAATTCGATAATAAGAAAAAAGATTCTTTTCGATCTGAAAAATAATGTTACGATTTTCAGAAGAACAAAACTGAAATCGTGTAAAGGTAAAATAAGAAATATTTAAAGATCTAATGCATTAAATAAAGGAAACTTTAAATACTTGATAAAAATCTTAAAAGACCATTGAAGAATATTGGAGAGATTCTCGAAGAAATTGGACGTCTTAAAATAAAAATATTTAATTTTCAATCTGACAGAATCCGCCTTTCTACTTAAGATTGACAATGAGAGATCAAAAGCCTCGTATGTTGACTTTGTTTTCTTTGTTGAGAGAGAGAGAGAGAGAGAGAGAGAGAGAGAGAGAGAGAGAGAGAGAGAGAGAGAGAGAGAGAGAGAGAGAGAGAGAGAGAGAGAGAGAGAGAGAGAGAGAATCATCTTCTATATTAGGTCCGTCTCCTATTATATTTCTCTACGACAAACAAACAAAATCAATTGATTAAACAATATACAAGAATACATTTCAAACACATACACATTTATACTGAGTTTATATATATATATCTTCTTTCTTGCTATTGTATATATATATATATATATATATATATATATATATATATATATATATATATATATATATATATATATATATATATATATATATATATATATAAAAATATATTATATATATATATATATATATATATATATATATATATATATATATATATATATATATATATATATCCATATAGGACATTTATAAGATGTTGACTCCGTTTATACGGGGGAAATTTTCGATAAGAAAAACAACGAATTTCGGGCCTTTTCTTTATTGCTGCAATTTCTATTATTTATTAGCGTTATTTGCATTTTAAATTTTTTAGATAATAGTAAAAATTTTTATTATTATTATTATTATTATTATTATTATTATTATTATTATTATTATTATTATTATTATTATTATTATTATTATTATTATTATTATTTAATAGGAATTTAATTTTTTTCCTAAGTTCTTTCATTTTTATTATTTGATTTTCGATTATTATTATAATTTATGGGTATTTTTATTTAAAAAAAACTCCCCCCGGACCCGCGAGCTTGAGCGGGGCACCCCGCTCTGCGGGGGATGGGGGGATGATATAGAGGGGGGGGCCGAAGGCCCCACCCCGGATCAAAACATAAAATATATAAAAATATCAAATATCAATTTATTATTGTCAAGGTGTTTCTACAAACTTTACGTATACATTCATCAAATTTAAACTGAAATAAATAGTCTAAGCACGGCCTAAGCTACTCATTTTTATAAGACTATAGGTGTGAAGCACAAAAAAATATATATCAATTTCTTTTTAATTTTTGTTAATATTAATTAAATTACATTT
>JABUQX010088379.1:15000-17500 GCA_015478945.1 Trachelipus rathkii
ATAATAATAATAATAATAATAATAATAATAATAATAATAATAATAATAATAATACTTAAAAGTCTAATAATAATAATAACAATAATAAGAATAAATATAAACAAATATAATAATAATAATAATAATAATAATAATAATAATAATAATAATAATAATAATAATAATAATAATAATAATAATAATAATAAAAATAATAACTGCATGATTAAAGGTCTGGTTTGAAAACGGTTTTAAGAAAATTATTTGTTATAAGGTCTATGTTGCAAAAACCTTCTGAGATATTGAAATTATTATGATTTTTAATGAGAAAGGATTCTATTAATCGATTTTCAGTTCGGAGGGATGATGCAAAGAGAAATCTAGAGCTGTTCCAATTTATCAGAATCACTCAACACAAAAATGACATCAATCGTCACAACATTATATATATATATATATATATATAAATATAGTATAAGAAAAAAAAAATATATATATATATATATATATATATATATATATATATATATATATATATATATATATATATATATATATATATATATATATATATAAAAATTTTGTTATTTCGTCTTCTGATCCTTCTTTAGTTGGGAAAGGGGTGGCCCCGCCTGCATTTAGCAAAACTAGCGATGTCCACCTGCCGTACGAACAAGTCTCCTACGGATATGATTTTAGAACTGTATGTATTCTGTGTAGGTAAGAGCTAGGCATCTTAGGAGGAAGTTAATATTAGCTTTTTGTTCATGCAAGCATTTTAGGCATCTTGGAGATGTTGTGTTATTTATTTTGAATGTTCTTATATGGCTGTTAATCTGTGTGGTGAACCGACCTCACTCTAGCTAGTGTGATTTTGGTTTTACGGGGGAAATTGTTTTGGATGTCTGATATGTCGCTGGCGGCTGTAAGATATTTTTTGTGTAATGATTGTGTGGATGTGGTAGTGTTATGTTATTTTAATGAGGTGAAAAGGTTCTGAAAATATTGTTGTAGTATAAAGCTTGTGACGATAGTGGGAATCTTAAGCGATGTCTTGTGTGGTCCTGGGTGTAAATGGTTAAGGGTGTTGGTAATATTGTGTGTCTAGCATATATAGGTATATATAGGCTCGTATTAGGAGGATCTTTGTTTCTTCTTGTAGGTGTTGGAATGGGGTGATTTTGGTTCAGCTTCTTATTTATTATCCGCAGTTCAGAATTTTATATATATATATATTATTATTATATATATATATATATTCTTCATATTATTATTGTTATTATTATTTATATATATATATTTATTTTTATATATATATATATATATATATATATATATATATATATATATATATATATATATATATATATATATATATATATATATATTTTTATATATATATATATATATATAGTATATATATATATATATATATATATATATATATATATATATATATTCTACGTAAAATGGAGCTGTGCTGGAGGTACGTAGCTTAATGTAAGCCTTGTAGACTGTTTCTATGCTAGGGAAAGGGTGACCATTTTGTTGCTAAAATCGCTTTTATTAGAGAGTGCATAAAATGATTTGGTTTCTGCTGACAGAGTTAGTTGTGAAGACAAAGTGTGTGTCTTATACGAGTCCGAGAGTCTCTTGGATATTTGTTGAGTGGAATACTGACATTGTTTAGCTTTACCTGGGGATGGAGGTATGATTGGTGTCTGTAGTTGATGATTAGAGTGATTGAGGATTTTTTGGAGAGTGTCATTTTGTTGATATTGAACCATTTTTCCAATTCTCATTAAATGTAATTTTGTGTGTATATTATTGTGTTTATGTGTGTGTGTGTGTGTGTGTGTGTGTGTGTGTGTGTGTGTGTGTGTGTGTGTGTGTGTGTGTATGGTGGCTGTGGGTATGAATGGGCTTTGTGTAGTGATAAATAGTTAGTCAGCTTGAGTTGTTAATTTTGAGTATATGGATTGTGGGGTAGAAAGGTCAGCAGTGAACACGTTGAGGAGGAGAGAAGAAGAGATAGTATGATTGACATCTTGCGAGATTCCTTTTCTTTGTTTTTCTTTTTTATTCTTCTTGAGAGTTGGATTTAACTGGATACTTGAACTGTGCGAAGAGATAGGAAATTGGAAATACATTTTTTTTTTTTTTGTAATTTGTAGGTGTGGGAGAGCTTAGAAATTTTGTTTCGAAGTTGTGTCTAAGGACAGTATCGAAGGCTTTGTTCATGTCTATTGATTTAAGAATGGTTCTGTGAGAGGTGAATTATATTGTCCGTTAATTATGTTTTGGGAGATCGTGGTCAGAGCAGTGGTGGTCGGGGGTAATTTTTTAAATCCGTGTTAGAAGTCTGGGAGGCATTAGTGAATGTATTTTGAATGGATAAGTTTATCTAAAAGTATTTAGATATTAGAAAGAAGAGAGATTGGAGAGTAGGAAGATGGTAGGTTTAGGTCTTTTCTTGGGTTTAGCTTAGGTACTATTATTACTTTTTTCCATATTGGTGGAT